>JARHVA010004713.1:0-40000 GCA_037957365.1 Torreya grandis
AATCTTTATTACATCAAAAGGTGTTATAGTGAAAATTTTAGTACAGTCTAGTCATACCAAAAATAGGAATCCATTTCAAAGCTTAGGATCCTATATTTATAGGAGAGAGAGAGAGAGAGAGAGAGAGAGAGAGAGAGAGAGAGAGAGAGAGAGAGAGAGAGAGAGAGAGAGAGAGAGAGGAGAGAGAGAGAGAGAGAGAGAGAGAGAGAGAGAGAATTCAATCTTTATTACATCAAAAGGTGTTATAGTGAAAATTTTAGTACAGTCTAGTCATACCAAAAATAGGAATCCATTTCAAAAGCTTAGGATCCTATATTTATAGGGGAGGGAGGGAGAGAGAGAGAGAGAGAGAGAGAGAGAGAGAGAGAGAGAGAGAGGAGAGAGAGAGAGAGAGAGAGAGAGAGAGAGAGATGCCCAACCAATTTCATTGGATTAACACTCTTGAGGATGCTGACAACTTCAAAATCCTTAAGAAATAATTGAATGCTCAACTTCCTCTATCTAATCAACAAATCTTCATTTCTAGACTCTATGTCATCTTTTAATTTGATGATGTGCTACCAAATCTTCATGCTTCAAGAATAATGGATCCATTTCATTATATTAATTTAAAACCAATCACATTCATTGATTTTAATTTATCTTTCATGTTGATGAGACATAACTTGTCAGATATTTGCTCTATTTTTAACACTCAATTACCACCATATTATCTATGTTAAGTCCTAAAAGACTTATTTTGCATTTATATAGCTCCAATGACCCCCTTAAATCTTGAAATTACATCTTGGTTCAATCTTGGGATGTCTTCAAACTTGGATTATTTGTATTTACTTGTCTTGGCTGAAAAATGGCTCATTAACTTACATAAAAAATATCCTGGGCTTGCTTTCTATATATTGGCTATCAAAAAATGACGTATATCATTGACATATTGACCAATATTACTCCATTATATCTTACTCATCTGGATGAACATTGATCATTTATCTTGTGCCAGCTAAATAGAAAGATATATGGTTAAATTGTAATATTGTTCTTTCAGATCAATCTCATAATCTTACACCTCATTATCTCATCTGAATTAGATAGGTCAACTTAAGAGCAATATTTACATCATATCCAATGACCTCCAAAACATATATACAACATGAATATGTCTTAAAAGTTTTTAAAAATGTATCTACGCACTTGGATTCATCCCTATTCCATGATAACACATCCTTAAATATCTTCTTACTATTACCTGGGTTTTCTCACTATTTTCATCATTAGGTTTGTTATCAACTTCTCAATTTAGATGACTAGTTTATCACCCTTGAGGGATAGAACCTATCTATAAAACACCATTGACACAAACTATATGTATCAAAAATTTTCCTCCATTAATTTATCAACTTTGACTTTGTCAAATCTAAATGCTACAATATATTTTTGAGAAATTACCACTTTCTTGTAGGGATTACTCACACACTTCATAAACCAATCACTCCTAGAGATTCCTTTGAGAGTTTACTACATTATATAATATTTTTTACCAGCATTTGAGGTCATTATTGTCTTGTTAGAACTATATATTTCACATCAGGTCATTGTTAGGATTATAGAGAGGGTTAACATTATTTTTGGTGTTAATGATTATTCATAAAGGACTACCCTCATTTCTAAAACTAATGGCTAGATATATTACCTAGGACCATTACCCATATCTCCTTAATATATTAGGTTCCCATGTAGAGGTTACACATGCCAATGAACATCTAAAAGTCTTTCTCAGGTTGAAAACCCTTCATTCTATGCATTCACGAGACTTTAAAAATATTTTTCATTCAGTTTATTGCAAACCATGACCTCAAAATTTGTGAACATTCTTGAGAAAATATACCATACCTATAAAAACACTCATATATCCATAATTTCCTTGGAAACAAAACTATATACCCCATTAGGCCATACTCTCTCTCATTATTTACTTAGACCTTGACCTGTAAACCACATTTGTCCTTGAAATTGTTATTATAGCCACTATCTAAGATCTTATAACCTCATATACATTCCATAAAATATATTATCATGAATAAACACTTACATAAATATTTCATATTCCTTGGCAACACCTCATTAGGTCAGGCAAGGTCTAGAACTAGTCTAGTTAAAGACTTAGACTTAAGGTCTTACCCACGTAGGCCCAATTTAGAACTCTCTTGAGTCTCTAATGCCTCATATGAATTATAAATAAACCCAATACAACCTATTATTTCCCTGTGCATGCATATCACCATTCCACCATGATCCAACCTTCTCACTAGAACTTTACATGTCATGACTAGGCTTCTCAAGTACTTGAAACTTGAGGACTAAACTTGAAATACTCCATGATTATTATACATATTGATCAAATTACTTTCATCTTCATAAAATAATATCATAACTATTCACATAACTCTTAATGTTCATCATGGACATGATTATGATATGACTATGTTTGTTATGACTAGGCTTTTCAAGCCACCTTGTATTCAAAGAGCAGTACTCAAACATGATTACCTAAATGATGCTATAAAAAAAATTGATTATAAAATGTTATCACACCAATAAAATAATCTTGACAACAACCATTAAAAGAATCATTAGGTTTCCTTCAAATTATCTCTCAACATAAGATACATTAGGTTGCCTTCAAATTCTCTCTTTGACTTTCACATTGAAATCAATGACATCAACATCGACATAAATGACAAAAATTCTCAATAATAAATAATTTAAATGGAACTAGGACACCTTTTACACTAGAACTACATGATTTAGTGACAAGCAAAAACATGCAATGTAGTCACAAACACACAAAAGATTGATTTAACTAGCTCTGATAATAATTTGATTGGTAAATGAGGTGGATATTACACTAAGTCTCATCAAAACTAATCCTAATATAATAGATTAAAAAAAAATTATTTTTCAACTATTATAGGTTACTAAAATCATAAAAAATGAGAAATATAAGTGTTGAAGGTGATATGTACAACCTACTACACATAAACATGAAACTTATGAATGAGCAAAGTACAAAACAAACACAAGATTTATCATAGAGAAACCCAATGTGGGAAAAAATCTAGTGTATGAGGGAATTTCACTCCCATTCTAGTATGTGATGTAATAAATGTATAAAGTACTACCATAGATGGCCTTCATGGAAAGAATATTCATTACCACTCTATCCAAAAATTATACACAAGGATATTTTGCACTTATCAAACACTTATCTGCACTTCCACACAACTAAATGGATCGTTTACATGTAGTTAAGATTGACAGAACATGAATAAATATTCAAACTTTCAACAAATAATGTGAATCAAAATTCCATCCTCTTCACTATGTTTTCTGATGTTTACTACTTTCCCCAAACATGTATGAATGCTCTCTCAACCCTAAAACTTGTCAAGAAGTTGAAGTGAACAACCAAAGTGAACAAAAATGTTTGCAACCATTTAAATTCATGTGGCTCTAGATTCCTAAAATTAGCTCTGGAGTTTTATAGTCTAACTTTGGAGATAAATAGTCAATTCCCATGATAAACTTTGGTGCCAGATTCCTCTAATTTATTGAGGCATTAGCTTTTTCGTATGATTTGGAAAACACATGATATATTTTTTGGACTTGTATTATTTTTGGAGAGGAATTCCTATATGTAATCAAAATATACTTTTGACATGAAACATTTTTTCCTCCAAACAACATAAACTAGTACTTTTTCTTACATTTCTAGAACATGTAAATTATTGACTGATCACCACGAAGATGTCTGAATCACCACCAAAATGATTAAAAAAAAATTAATATGTATAATAATTTTAATTTTATGAAATGTCTTACAAAATTATCTTATGAACATGAGTTACATATAATTGGGCATAATGGATACCTCTACTACACATGACTAGTACATTAAGATCCAAATTTGGATCATAATTAGGGATAACTTATGATTAATTAGGGATAATTAAAAATAAATAGGTATGAATTATATGAATGGTGGATTTTATGACTGTATAATGGTTACAACACTAGTGTGGAAGAATTAGTTTGTCATATAGTTAATATGAAAGATGATCAACTATGTAACCTATATTTCACCCAATTGTTTAGAGGTATATCATGATGTATGCCTAAAGATTATAATTTTAAAATTACTACAATAGTATATCTCATATGGAATTTGGGATAGATTTAGTAAATGATGTAGATATATTTGGTATAATAGTTTTAACATTTTCATAAATAATACAACATCAAGATACACCCATAATAATTTGTCAAATGTTGTTCAATAAAAAGATAATTACATTACACACTACTAAAAAAATTCATAATCCAGTGTAGGACATCTAATCTATCATTAATAGAATGTTCTTGAAAGATTGTCAAGTAGAAATATCCATCAAGATTTTCCATCTCTAACCAGTAACACCCTGACAAATTTGATACTCCAAATAGTCTGCCACATTATTTCCCCATATCTCTTGTAGATACTACCATGCCTAAATAATATTGATGAGATCCACCATTAGCTTTTTCCCATTCAAATATTTATGACAAAAGTCTGCTCTTCTACCATTATTTATTATCTAAGGCACAAGCTCTGCTATGATCGATCTACACTTCAGCAAAAAATTCCATATAAGAGATCCTTTAAGTGGATTAACTATTGAAACCATACTCTAGTGATAGTTTAAACCAAGATATTTGGACCTAATAAGTCTACTCCATAATGAGTTTAGATGTTTAATCATCATCCAACCTATCTTAGATCCTAGAGCTACGGTTTTAATATGAATCTCTTTTATCCTATCTCCCTCTAACTTCTTATGTTTACAATCTCTATCCCATTTGAGAATGGGAGAACTTTACTTTTCTCTAAGGCACCTTGCCAAAGTAAATCCTTCATTATTTTATCTATAATTTTTATCATATTGTAAGGAGGATGCATAATGGAGAAATTTTATGTAGGAAGCAAACTCAAAAATAATTTAATCAAAGTAATTTTATCTACTAAGGTGAGCCACTTCCCTTTCTAGGAATCCAAATAATATTTGAAATTATTTATTAAACCCTCCAAAAAGATTGATTAGACAATGCCTACTAAGAAAATGGGACCCCAAGGTATTTGTTAGGGATGTTACCAATCTTGAAGCCAAGTATAGTAGTAATCTCCCTTTGTTCTACCTTGTTGAAATCAACAAATAAAATTTTAGATTAACCTTCATTTACAATCTAACCTAACACCTGATCATATCTATTCAATAAAAATTTAAATTCCTAATCCTCATCCACAATAGTAAACCCAAAGAGGAATGTATCATTAGTAAACTGATGATGGGTCAGGACATCCATATCATCCACCACTTTCAACCCACACACCCTATTTTATATTTTGGTTGGATACATAACTTGACCCAATGTCTTAGTTATTATAATAAAAATAAAAGGACACATAGGATCTCCCCACCCTGTTCCACTCAAAGATTTAAAGAGGATAGAAAGACTTATGTTGATTAATATAGATAATTTTTGACCAATTATATAATTGAATATCTAATCACACCAATCTTTACTGAAGCCAAAATTTTCTAGGACTTTGAGAAGTGTCAATTAACCTTATGATAAGCTTTACTGATATCAAGTTTTATCAACATCCCTTTCTGGTGATTATGAGAGAGGGTATATATAATTTCATGAGACATAATAATTCCTTCTTGGATATTCTTCCCTAGTATAAACCCACTTGTTCTTGGGAAATGAAAGAATCTAACACCAACATGATGTGATTAGGTAACGATTTAGAGATGATTTTATATAATAGATTACCCAAAGAGATAGGACATAAATAAATGAAACTCACATGAAAATACCATTTAAAAAAGAGGGAGATAAGTGAGACATTTAAATTTGAAGCTGCTTTCCTTCAATAGCGAGATTCTTCCACCATATTAAGCACATTTTCACCTAGGATTTCCTAGAAAGATTGAAATA
Organism: Torreya grandis; assembly: GCA_037957365.1. NCBI lineage: Eukaryota > Viridiplantae > Streptophyta > Pinopsida > Cupressales > Taxaceae > Torreya > Torreya grandis. The sequence continues at coordinate 6,037 of JARHVA010004713.1, forward strand.
AAGTAGTATGGAAACCATCATGGCATAGAAATTTGTATTTTTACATTGAGAACACAACCACCAAATTTCCTCTAGGTTAAATGGGACATAAATTGATCATTCTAACTATCCAAAATCAATTTAGGAATGTACTCAAGATTTAGATTTGACACTATATGATTTAACTGCTCTTCACCTAAAATTAAAATTTTGAATGAAGATATAAATTCTATCCAAATATCCTCTTGGGATTTTGGCAACTCATTATTGATTAATCTAATACTTTAAATAGATGTCACTGACCTTTTATCCCTCACTGCATTGTGAGAAAAAATTGAATTTCTATCACCCTCTTGAAGGTAATTCACCCTTGATTTTAATTTTCGATGAATTTATTCCCTACGTAGAATTTAATTGTAATATTGCATAAGCTTATTTTTTGAATATAAAGCCACCACCTTCATCCCCACCTTCATCACTAACTCATTAAAATCTAGTAAGGTATCTTCAATTTTGAATTTTTATTGAAAAATATTTTTGAATTTCTTCCATTCCACCTTTTAAGGCACCCTTTAATAAATTTAAGTCTCTTGGTCATTTTATATATAAGAGAACTAGAGGAGGAAGGGAAATGGAACCATAAATGCTTCACATTATAGAAGAGATATGAATCCCTTAGCCACATCATTTCAAACCCAAAATGATAGCACATAGGAGGATAGTCTGTAATAAATTTAAAACTAATTGGAAAATGATCAGAACCAGACACAACTAAAACAAACTCTCCACCCCCTAATCACTAAAAAACATAGAGTTAATAAAAAATATATCAACATGCTCTATGATGTTATCAAATTCTACCCTTATATTATTCTAGGTAAACTAACTTGATTTGGGGACCATGTCCATTAGCTCATTTACAGACACAAAATCACAAAAGTCCACCTAAGAAGGTTAGGAAGTCATCACTCCTCCAAACTTGTCCTAATATAGGATAATGGCATTAAAATATCCCCTTAAATAAAATTTTATCCTTTCCAAACCATAAAAACATATCCAAAATCTCCTTCCATTATTATCATTTATGATTAACATCATTAAGACCATAGAAGTTAAAAAACAAAAAACTAGAATTATAGGAAAATCTAAAAAACCTACACAATTACCACCAATGACCTAAGGCCACTACCACCATGATAGCCATCATAAGATAAAAATAATGGCCAAACCCCCAAAAACCCAAGATGCTTCCAAGAAAAGACTATCCCATTTAGACTAACTTGTTTTCATAAGATTAGTGGGTTCCACAAGACTCAAATTGGTTTCCTAGATAAGAAGTGCATTAGGAGGTTTAGCCAAAAAAATAAGTTTCACCACACATCTCCTACTAGGAGTACTAAGTCACTCACATTCAAAGATAGGATATTAATGATATAGAAGGAAGGAGTTCCACCCCCTAATTTCTAGCTTCCAAAAAATAATGCAAGGTACCTTGCCTATCACCAAACATTTCCCCCAACACCTTTTTTCTAACTTCCTTCCCCTTTTGTTTTTAAGACCCCAATTAAGATGAGTTAAAGTGAACTGAATTGGGAGATAGAAAGTATCTCATCAAAATTAAGATCTTATTCTGATTATTTTTCCTTCTCTCTTTCTAAGGCACTCCCCTTATCTTCGCCTACCATTGTTTCATCCTCTTCCATACTGACCTCCTAAGTCCTAGAAACTTGAACTAGTTTACCATGAGGATCTTGTAAAAGAGATTTGATCAACTAAGATTCAAATTAAATTAAATCACATCTTTTAATCATAAATGTTGGGAATATAATTCCCCATTTTTATAACTTTTCAAGAAAATCTTGAGTTTCCCCAATCTTCCTGCATAAATCTACCACTTATGGCTCCTTCATAATAACAGGCATGACTGATTCCTTCTATAACTCACCTAAATATCTATTTTTACTTACCAAAATATTATAACAGACTAAATTAACCACTAAATTATCATGAATATGAGGTTTATTGTTAAATAACATAGTCTTTTAACATGCCATGGGTGCCGACATCAAAAACACCATAATCAAATTTTTACAATATCCACTCTCTATTTCACAAATACCAAATATGATAGAAAATATGCTGATGGATAGATGAAAAATATGTCAAAACATACTGTTCATGTGGTAAAACATAGATCACATATGCCAAACAATAGGGCAGAAACACTAAACTATATTGTGTAGATGTCAAACTATAGAATGATAAAAGACATATATATTAAGATGCAAGGTGAAGATGATAATAAATATGGAATAAACACAAAATGATAGAGGATACATATGATAAAATATACTATGAATACGATGAACAACATGGCACAAATGAAATAATTTCGTGCACAAACACTGAATGATAAGGCATAGTCACTGAACAACATGACATATAAATTGAATGAAAGAAGATGTAAATATTGAAATATAATGTTTAGAAACTGAACTATAGGGTGTATATGCTAAGTCCTCAAAAAAATAATAATATTTTATATGAAAAATGAATATGCTAATGATTTCTATACAAACATCATTCCTAAGGATGGAGACATCACTACATAAGGCACTAACACTAATGTTTATAAAATGAGATTTTTAACCTATAAATGACAAATTATACTCAAATTTAACCCTAATAGGAATCAAATTTAAATAAGATAATAAAAATACCTCAATAGAAAGGATAAATGAAAAATAAAATGGGAGTTATCCCACTAGATGTGTCAAAAATGTAATCATGTAAAACATAGACGTATGTAATATAAAGTTAAAACAATATCAAATGCTTACTATAAATTAAGAATAATGATTGTAATTGAGATTTAAAGGAGAGAAATATGCCTATACCTACCATGAAAACCTCCATTTTCTATCAAATTTTTCATGTTTGATGATGATTGTGGATGCTCAAGTGGACCAATGCAAGAATTTTGGTACCATTTTACTTAGACTAATGATGAGATGCTATGATGATGTTGATATATTGTTCTCATAATGGCATGATCTCATTAGGATATTAAATCTTACTCAATAAATTTACGTGGTCTCTTTAGGATCTTGACATTTTTTCAAAATAAAGGAGGAGGGTTAAAATTATAAATTATGGATGTGGGAAATAGATGACTGGATTTGATTAGAATTAGATGGCTAAGATTGAGTCAAAATTCTCATTAAACGAGTGGGAATATATTATTGAGTGAGTGAGGTTAATAATTTTTGGATAGAATTGTATGAGAAGTGGGCTTGATTTAATTTATTTTTGACTCTTGATTTTGAAATTTGATTGGAGATTGGGTGATTTGATTTATTTTGATTTTATATTTATTTTCATTTATGGTTGTGTATTGATTTTATTATTAGAAATATTAATATACATCATAGTGATTAATTATTTGATTAACCCAAAGTATGATTTAGTGGTATTGGGCAAGGTTGTGAAAGGATTATAAGAGTGTGATTAATTGATTATGGTGGTGGTGTGATGTGGTTTGTCTAGGAATGTGTTGATGATATTGATGGAATTATCAAGTCATGATATTAGGGTTATAATGATGACCAAATTAGGGTTTTAAGATGTTAGGGTAGATTAGTTGATTAATTAAGTATGAATTAGGGATGATAAGGATAAATTATGGTTAATTATGGATAATTAAAGATAAATAGGAATGAATTAGGGTGAATGATCGAGCAAATAATAGTAGATTGGTGATGACAATAAGGTTGTATAATTAGGGTGTCTACATTTTGTCTAAGAAATATTCACTATGACTCTATCCAAAACTGATACACATGGATTCTACACACTTATGAAAAAATTCTATACACTTGAACACAATTAAATCAATCATTTACAACTAGGAAAAAAATGAGATAATATAAACAGAAAATAAAACTTACAAAAAATAATGTGAATCTAACTTGCACCCTTCTTACTATGTTTTATGATGTTTACTATCTTTCCCAAACTTGTATTAATGCTCTTTCAACCTTATAACCCACCAATAACCTAAACCAAACAACCAAAGTGAAGGAAAATGTTTGAAACCATTTAAATTCATGTGGATATGAAGTCCTACAACTAGCTCCAGAATTCTATATTATAACTCTAGTGATCAATAGTTAATTCCCAATATCAACTCCAGTGTCAGAGTCTTTTAACTTATAGATTACGTAACCTTTTCACATGACCTCAAAAACATGTGCCATTTTTTTAACATGTATATTTTTTTTAGAGAAACTCAAATATATAATCAAAAGATAATTTTGACACAAACCATATGTTGTTTTACCAAACAACAAAAATTAGTACTTTTCTTTCCAATTTAAGATCTTGCGACTTAAATGTACAGATCACCTTCATTCTAATTTCTAATATAAGCATATCTAGTTTTATATTTTTGAGTTTATAAAATAACTTAAAAAAATTTGTTATGAACATGAGCTACATCTAATTTGTCATAGTGGAAACATCTAATTCATATGACTAGTACATACGATCCAAATTTAGATCACAAGCCCTAATTTTAGGCTTAACAGTCTCTTTAGGCTTTAGGAATCCTATAATTAAAAAAAATTATTCTCCCCATCTTCTATGGATTATTATTTGTCTTTTTCAGGTAGATAACCCTTTCACCCACCTAGTCAGTGTTTTTTCACTCCTTTTCATGGTGTCCTTTCCTTATTTTAAAAATTAACTTCTCCTCTAATGGAAACTAACTATATAGAATGAGGTGATTAATTTAAGGAACCTAATATTCATTATCTAAAATAGAAGGATAAAAAATACATAAGTTCTCAACATTGAAAATTGAATAGATCTTCATATAAGGAGGTAAAGTAAGTCTAAAAGCATTCTTTCCCACTTTTTTCATAATTTAAAATATACTATAACTAAGAGGCTTAAACTTATTTGACTTACCTTGGATCCTTTATCTACTAAAGTACAACCATACCTTCTCACCAACATAGAAACTATGCTCAGCCATACACTGATCATGTCGTGACTTATACTAAGAATGAGTGTCTTTTATCATATTTTTCACCTAGAGATGAATTAGATTAGTGTTTTCAATGAGTTTATTGACATTATAAATATCTAAATCTAATTTACCATTACCTTTATATAGTTTTCTCAAAATAACATCAAATGCATATGGATGTAATTAGCCAAGATAAGTTTTTAAATGACATTTACTAGTATAAGAATTCATATCCTTATTATAGGAGTATTGATTATACACCAAGCTTTCATCCCAAGTCCTAGGATGTTTCCTATCATACATTTAAAATGTTATACCAATGTTTTTCTTCATGACCTTAGTTTACCCATCAATTTATTAATGAAGAGTGTTAGATCATTTTAGCTCGGTATCCATCTCACCTTATAGTGTGGCCCAAAATATTCCAATGGACCTTGAGTCTTCATTTGAAGTAATAGAACAAGGAAAAATAAATTGAACCAACACATTGTCAAATACCAATTTAGGTACATCACTACCTTTGAGGATCTTCTTATACTAAATAATAATACACATCTTATTAAACCACTCCATAACCACACATATATAATCATGCCCCTTCCTTGACATAGGCAACATGCCTATAAAATCCATGGAATACTTTACCATTGCATATAATAAATTGGTATTGGCATATATGAATCCATTTTCCTATTACTAATATTTATTTTAGTATGCAATAAACATATTCTTATGAACTTGGAAACATCTACTTGCATATTAGGCCAATACATATACCTTTTTAAATGTGAAACAATCTTTGTAACCCCAAAATGCCTTGTAACTTATGAATTATGTGCCTCCCTCATTATGTGAACTCTTTCTTTCTTGGGCACACAAAGCATATCAAACTTTTAAATAAATCCATATTGAAGGTAATAATCCTCCTTGGGATCAAAACTTGCACCTTTTAAATTTCTTGCTTAAATAAATAGCTCCTCAAAATATGCATCATGTTAATAACCCTCTACATATGATTCATACATAAAAGACACAAAAAGACTTATGGTGATCATGGTTCAAATAAAAAGATATATTTATAACATATCAACTATTATTTCAATCACAAGATTCTTATATTTGATAATCAAGTAAAATTATTTCAAAAATATCATCTACTTAAAGTGTCTAGTTTGCTAAAGTTTAGTTTGAGATTGGAAAAATAGGAGAGGTTGATGATATTTATGTTAAATAGTTTCCTTATCCATGAGATAGTAATTATATTTATTGTACATTTTAATAAGAGAATATAATTCCTTAATATATGTGAAATAATTTAAAATTACACCATTAAACAACTTAGAATGGTAGTATATTGTCTTACCTTCTTGATGTATAACAACCCTCATAGCATAGTGACTAGAATTTATTTCCACCTCAAAGTATAGATAAAATTTAGGTAGATATAAAATGGGAGAATGAATAATATTATATTTGAACAACTAAAATACACTTCATTTATCCCTAACCCATGTAAAATTCTTACCAATTATTGTAATAGCATTCAAAGTTGTGGCTATGGAAGAGAAGTTCTTGATGAACTTACTCAAAAAGCTTCTTGTCTCAGTAAAATAAGAAGGCCTTAACCAATTCATGATGATCTCTACATTATTTGGATTAATTATCAATTCCCCATATCTAACCACATGCCCTAATAAGACATGTGATTTTTGAGAAAACTCACATTTCTTCTCATTTAACACTTATTCTCCTTCAAAAGATGCAATTTTTTTAAGATGATCAATATGTTCTTCAAAATTTCTACTGAAAAGATGTATATGATCCAAATATATAATGAAAATTTATGCACTAAATGACCTCATTACCTCATTCATTAACTGCATGAAGGTAATAAGTGTGTTGCATAACCCAAAAGGTAGAACCAATGATTCATACAAGCCCTACCTTGTTTTGAATATTGTTTTCCAAATTTCATCTTCTTTAATCCATACATGGTGATACATGGATTTAAAATCAAGATTAGTAAAATAATTGGCATGATTAAGTTGATAAATAAAATCATACAGATGTGGAAGAAGAAACCTATTATTGATGGTAATATTTGTAAGTGATCTATAATCAATGCTTATTCTTCATGTGTCATCTCTCCTACATAGATAAATAATAGGATAACCACATGGAAAATTACTATAACATATTACACCTTTTTTAATCAAAGACTATAAATAATTTTTTAATTCATTATCATCCTTCAAGGATTTCCTAGATATAACCCATGATTTAGAAGTAAATAATTTTAAAAAATTGATTTTGTGCTCAACATGCCTTGTAGTTATAACCCTATAGGATCATGGAAAACCTATTTGAACCAATATACTATATATCCCATCCACTTATAATCTTTGTTAGTAAAAACACTACAAGATTGACTATGTGCATCTACATATTTATCTTGAATATTTCTCAAAAGAAGATTGGTAAACTTCCATATAGCATTAATAAGCTTTTTAGATTTAGAGGCACATATCAAAGATATTTGAGAATCACCTTTGTAAGTTAAAATGATGTCACTCTTTCCATAATTTATCAAATGGTATTTTTTGGCTCTCCTTATGGAGATTGCATCTTGGATGTATAAGGAAGGGCTGCAACACATTAGACCACACACATCAATAGGCCTAACATCCACTATAACTTCATCAACAAGATTTACATTAATATCAAAATTAAATTTACATTGTTTTGTCACCTCGATGTCTACCACCTTTAATTACCCAACCAAATTAATATGGGATCAGATGATCATAAGTCTCAATCCCCAATTTGTCTATCAACTCCTCCGTTATTAAATTTTCTTGTGAATTAGTATAAAAAAGAGCAGACATTTTTATATTGTTTATTTTAATTGTAATACAAAATATCTTAGATATATAAATCTATTAATCACTAATACTACCCAAACATAGATATCTATTGATGGAGGTACAAGACAAAGTATCATCTACCTCAAAGGTTTAACTAATATTTTCACCTTTAAGAGAAGTTGTAGCCTATTTTTTCTTATTTTTCTTGAATGGATGAAATTTTAGATGGATATTCCAAATTTTATCCTTAGAATCAAAATCAAAATTACATTCACCATAATTTATTTTAGTACCCTTATTAGATATGGAAGTAGTATTTTTCTTACCTTTCTCTTTACCTTTAACCTTTTGTTTAGAGTTGCCTTGTTGATTGAAGCTATTTTAAAAGATAGACAAAGCCTTCTTCTTGTCCATATCCAAGTAGTGAACCTGAGAAAAATCCTCATGTATATTTTTAATCTTGGTCAAGGGGAATAATCTCCTTAAATGTATTTATAGATTCGACCCACATACTTCTTCAAGAGGTCATAGTCCACTGCATGTTTGCCCATCTGGATAATATTATTTTGGAACTCATTGGTATACTTTTGAATGTTTTGGCCTTTATTTTTCCTAAGATATTGGAAATAAGTGGAACTATCTTTATCTTAAAAAATAGGTAGAATTGATTTTTTATTAGCATCTTAAAATCATTCCACTTAGTAATACGAGAAAACTTATTAACAAATAAAGATTAAACATATGTATAAAATCAATTTAAAGAATGCTTATTTAACTTTAACCTTAAAAAATAAATTTATTGGATTTCATTAACATAATTCAACCTTAAATATACCTCAATATGGTTAGCCCATGGTATAGCCTCCTTGCATTAATGTCCCCATCATATGCTTGAATTATGATCTTCACCTCTGCCTTGAATAAAGGTGGAGTTCAATTGGTATGGGGTTGTTCTTGTTTATTAGCATGGGTATAAAGTGCATCCTATATGTTTTATTTTAATATCTTTATGGAAAAACCAATCTTATCCATAAGAATCCAAAGAACAAACTCCAACCATTCAATATTTATCATATAAAGAGGAATGCTCATTAAGGGAAATTTAGATGTAAAATGGGCCTTGTAAGAAATATTAAAATTTTTTTTATTTAAAAAATTAATTAAATAAAAATAATAAAATATCACTTAACCACATGGGTTAAGTGGGGCCACATATTTAGATAGTAACTGATAAATAGAATTTGTCATTATACTTTCTATATTTTGTTAGATAGCCTTTAAGTATTTTTAATTGTCAAAAAACAAACTCAATATTTAGTTTCAAATTTTTTTTGGAGTTCTCATCAATCAACGAAAAACAATTTTTGATAAAATATATTTTTAAATATAGTAATTTTTTTTTTATGTTTAGTTGATCCTCCACCATCCATACACTATTTTATGGTTTCATAATGCACAACATAATCTATGGAAGATCTATAACTATTATATGACTTTAAAGGTGCCAACCCTCTACTCACTTTTCCCAACCATTACACCTTCATGGTAATTGTACAAAACTAACTGGTTAATAAAAGAGTTACATAATGTGTAATTATTAAGATTCCCTTGTTTGAGATGCATATATTACATATTCATGGGAGGTGTTAAGATTAATCTTAGAGTTAAAATTTTATGCCATTCCAAACATATTTTATTGACCAAAGGAAGTAGATTTGATTTCATATTTACCTTGGATTTAGAATTATGTCTTGGAGTGGAGAAATCAATCCAATATAAATTTTTGACAGAGGTAGATTAATAACCCTTTTTATATGAATCATGAGGTATTTTAGAGATAAATATACTTTGGTAAGAGGACCATAACTCAAGTGAGTTCATTCTCCATGACTGTGGCTTTTCACTTAATAAGTATATTTTAATGACATGAATTTTATTTTTTAGCATGAAAATTTTTTGTTGCATTTACTATCACATATGTGCATGGTGATTGAAAGGAGGTATCATTGTATGAAAGATAATCTATAGTGGAATTTAAAGGAGGTTTACTTATATTAAAAATAATCTATTGAGTTATCTCATCAATTCTTAATAACATAAAATCAGATATGCACCGGCCAATGTGTAATGAAATTGGTGATGAAATCATGACATAATTGTTAAACGTAGGGAAAAATGAAGCAACTCACACTCCCAAAAAGAAACATGACCATAGTACATATACATTATATATATGTCCTATCTAGACATGGATATAAATGCATATTTGTAGTCTGTTGAAAGCATAGATGGGATTTTTGAGTCCATTGAAATCCTTGACTAAAATTTAATGTGGTTCCACTTGAGTTGAAATAGTTGAGATAAAAAGAGTGGTGGTGGTGTTTCTCTTGGGATGATTTAAATAAAATAAAAGAATAAAACTTGATATGGCTATTTTGTGAGGTTTGAACCCCAAATATCAATGACATCGAATAGAAGAAGTAACCATAGAGAAGGCTTGGCAGAGATTTTAGGAGCAACAGGAATAGAAGAAGTGACTGTAGGAAGATAATATAATGGTCACAATGGCTACATATACCAATATTACCTTCTATGTATATTAATATAAAAAAATATTTACACTTTCTATTAAAAGTGAATATATTAGAATAAATCAATTAGGGTTATTTTATATGAAGTGGGTTAGTTTAGAGGATTTATTAAGTTTTATATAATAGATAAAAAAATAATATATTTTTTAAAGTGATGTCAAGCCTAAGGGATGGTGTCATACTTTAAATAATTTACATTTTTTTCATATGTCATATTTCATAATTTAAAAATTTATTTTGGAGGCACATTTTAAATTAAAATATCCCCTATTGAGATACTCTTTCAAGCTTGTGAAATCACTTATCTAATGTTCATGCATTTTAGTCATCATTATGGGCCATACTTTTTATCTAATGTTACCAATTACATATGGAAATATATTTTGGAAGAAAAATTATTGAGAGGGGTGGGTGAATTAGTAAATATCACTTTCACTTAAATAATCATGAACTAATCAAGTCAACACATACATCCAACAAGTATAAGCACCTATCCACATAATCATGAAACACATGAACACATAAAATATGTGGGAAAACCTCAAGGGGAAGAAAACCCACTGATATTCAAAAATAAACTATAGTAATATAATAAAAAAACCAAATTTATTGAAGCACACACTTCACATGAAGCATGCATTATAACTAGCTAAGCATGAACTCAATGAGGCTTTAACAAGCACCAAATTGAAAGGACACACCCAACCCATAGATGAATCAACATGAACTTAGTCACCTAATTGATTTGTTCAAATTTAGGACACCTTATTTCTCAACCAACTAATTATGACCACCTATTTATCTCTTTACACTAATATCCCTTTCAAATAGCCTTATAGGTCTCTTTGCTCAATCAAGTCTCTACAAGATTAATTAGGTGATATGACCTTGATCCTCATACAAAAAACCAATATCAAATGTTCATCATATATCCTCTATACTCACATGGTGTTCTAAAATACCTCCTTCTACTATACAATGTGTCATTATATTCACTTTCTCTTTTCACCACACATAAAATAGGCTTAAAACTGCCTTGTATTTATGCAAGCCTCTTGTTCATATCCTTCTTATTCAGCTAAACACCCTTACCTTATTATGTCATCCATGGAATATATCTTATTAAATATCATAAAAATTAATCAAATGTGATTTTGGTCCCTTTAAGTCTAACTTACCTAAATTAGGTCTCATTCCATCTTTAGGTCTCATAGATACCTAATTCTATTAGGTCTAATTTAGGACTCATTACATTTTGCCTTCTTTGAAACATATTAAAACTCTAAAAATATCATGAATATATAATGAAATAACAAAATATACCTATAATAAGCTCATCTAGGCTCAAAAATATTTTTCAAGTCCAATAACCACTTGAAGTAGAGCATTAATACTGTTCACAATTAGGTTTGTGAACCTACATAAAGTCTATTTTGAATTACTGAATATGAAACACCAATTAGCTAAAAAAACATGGAAATAAATAACACATTCATAAACATAATTACCTTAGGGTCATCAAAAAATTCATTAGGTACATCAACTTAGGCTATATAGTCTCAAATGCTTCTCTGTAATATGCTCACTCTAAACTGCCAACTAGACTCAAAACATAGTCATGGAAACTTGAAATTATGACACTTGAAGAAACACACTAACTTAATTAAAATGAATTAAAATATCCTAAAAAAATAAAAACATCCAAAAAATTTATCATAAGATTTAATGGAAATTATTGGTCTTGCAAACCAATTTGTTGACCTTCTCTCTCACAGACCTCACTTAGAAAATCCATATTGGATTTAACATTTCAACCACTTTTACTAACTTCAAATATTTAAAAAATTATGATTAATACTTTCAATTAAAAAGAAACAACAGAATATGGATTAGACACATCAATTCAGAGCATAGATACTTAAACTCATCTCTACAATTTGTTTACCTAGAACTACCAGTTTGCCTTAAAGCATAATCGTGGTGATAATGACCTCCAATCACTTGTATGACCATTTATAGAGACTCTTGATGTATGTGGATGATATTATTATATAATTATACCATTCTCATATATAAAGATAATATGGTCAAATGGAAATATTATTCTTGAAGACTAATCTCATAATCTAAACTAGATAGGTCAACTTATGAGCAACATTTTCATCAAATACAGTAAAATCCAAAACTTATATCCAATATGAAAATATATTAAGAGTATTTAAAAATGTCTCCATGAACTTATATTCATACCTATTCCATGATAACACATCCCTAAACATATTCTCATTGTTGTCTAGGTTTTTCACTATTTTAACCATTAGGTCTATTAGCATCTGGTCAACATGGATGACTATTTTAGCACCCTTGAGGGATATAAAATGGATATAAACTACCATGGAGAAACAATATAAGTATTTTTTTTTTCCAAATTCATTTATCAACTTTCACTTGGTCAAATCTAACTACTACAATAATTTTATGAGAAACTAGCACTTTACTGTAGGGTCTACTCACACACCGGACAATCCATCAAACTTGGTTATGCCTAGGAGAGATGAGTACATGATTCAATAGTTTTTATATTAATTTGAGGAAATTATTGGATTTTTTTTAACAATTTATTTCACATTAGGTCATTTTTAGGGTTTTAGAAAAGGTTAACATTGTTTATGGTCTTAATGATTATTCACAAAAGACTTCCCCTCATTTCCAAAACTAATTCCTAGATATTTTTTCTATGACCATTAACCATCTATAATTTATTTATTATGTTCCCATGTATAGGTTAAACATTCCAATGAACATTTAAAAGTCCTTCTCGGGTTGAGAACCCTTCATTTTGTGCACTCGAGAGACCTTAAAACCACTTTTAATGCCTTTTCTTGAAAACCATGACCTAAAAATTTGTGAAAATGATTGAAAAAATATAAAATACCTATAAAAAGACTCATATATCCATAATTACCTTGGAAATATAATCTCATACCCCATTAGGCCATACTCTCTCTCATTACTTGCTTAGACCTTGACCTAAAAACCACATTAGGCCTTGAAACTAGCCTTCTAATCACTGTCTAAGATCTAAAAACCTAATATACATGAAAAAAAAACTATTAATATCCTCAACCAATTCCATACTTCCTTAATATTCCTTGGCAACACCTCATGACACCTCATTAGGTTAGGCAAGGTCTAGAACTAGTCTAGTTAAAGATTTGGACATAAGGTCTTACCCCAGTAGGCTCACCTTAAAAATATATTAAGTAATATAATTACTCATATGCATTATAAATAAACCTAATACATAATATTATTCCTTTGTGCATACAACTAACCAATCTAACATGCTAAAACCTTCTCACTAGGACTTTACATGCCATGACTAGTGTCATGACTAGGCTTCTCAAATACTTGAAACTTGATGATTGAACTTGAAACACTCCTTGATTATTATAAAAATTTATCACATGAATTTCATTCCCATAAAATAATATTATACCTATGCACATACCTCTTCATTTTCATCTTACACATGCTCATGATATGACTATGTTTGTTATGACTAGGCTTCTCAAGACACTTTGTACTTAAGGACTAATACTCAAAAATGATTACCTCAATGATGATATCAAACAATAACATTAATAAAATATAATTATCACATCATTTAAGTGATCTTGACATTAAATATAAGATTCATTAGGTTTCATTCAAATTTTCTCTCAATAGAAGATATATTATGTTGCCTTCAAATTCTCTCTTTTGCCTACACATTGACATCAATGACATCAACCTTGACATCAATGACAACAATTATCAAAAATATATACTTTAAATTTAATTAGGACATATTTCTCACTAGCACCACTTACTCTAGTGACAAACAAAAAAATGCAATGTGATATGACTATTAGTTATGTGACTATTCTCATCAACACCAATCCACCAAGTCTCATAAACACTAATCCTAATATCATAGCTTAACAAAAATTAGTTATGAAAATGTTATAGGTTATTAAAATTATAAAAAATGAGAAAAAAAAGAGTTACAAGTGATATGCACAACCTACTACACATAAACATGAAACATATGAAAGAGTAAAGAACAAAATAAACATAAGATTTATAATAACGAAACCCAATGTGGGAAAAAATATAGTGGGGGAGGAAATTTCACTCCCCTTCTAGTATGTGATGTAATATATGTATACTATACTACCAGGCATGGCTTTCATGGTAATAATATTCATTGCTACTCTATCTAGAGCTTATATACAAGGATAATTTGCACTTCCACACAACTAAACAAATCCTCTACATATAGGCAAGAATGAGACAAAATGAATAAAGATTAAAACTTTCAATAACTAATGTGAATAAAAAATCCATCCTCTTCACTATGTTTTCTAATTTTTATTACCTTCCCCAGCCCTATATGAATTCTCTCTCAATGTTATAACCTGACAAGAAGCTGAGTTGAATAACGAAAGTGAATAAAAATGTTTGAATCCATTCAAATTCATGTGGCTCCAGATTCCTACAAATAGCTCTAGAGTTTTATAGCCTACCTTTGGATATCAATAGTCAACTCCCATGATAGACTTTGGTGCCAGATTCCTCTAATTTATTGAGGCATTAAATTTTGCATATGATTTGGAAACCACATGATGCATTTTTTGAACTTGTATTATTTTTGGAGAGGACTTATAATATATAATCAAAATATACTTTTGGCATCAACTATTTTCTTCCTTCAAACAACATAAACTAGTACATTTCCTTCCATTTATAGAGCTTACAAATTATCAACGCATCGCCACAAAGATGTCTAGATCACTCTCATAATGATTTTAAAAAGTGTAATTGGTCTAATATTTTTGATTTTATGATTTTTTTTAAAAATTATCTTATGAACATGAGTTACATCTTATTGGGCATAGTGGAAACTTCTACTACACATGATTAGTACACTAGGATCTAAAGTTGGATCATGATTAGGGATGACTTATGGTGAATTAGGGATGATTAGGAATAATTAAGGATAAATATGTATGAATTAGCATGAATGGTGGATTTGATGATAGTATGATGGTTACAATATTAGTGTGGAAGAATTAGGTTGTCACATAGTTAATATGAAAGATGATCAACTATGTAACCTATATTTCGACTCATCTGATGAATATTTATATCATACATTATTTACACACATTTGTATAATGGTATATCATGATGATTAAATATTTATTGGTAAAGATCAACTAGATTCAAAGGGAAAACATATTTTAAGTATGCCTAAATATTATAATTTAAAAATTGTTACAATCGTAGATCTCATATGGAATTTGTGAAAAAAGAAGTAAATGATGTGGATATATTTGGTACAATAGTTTCACCATTTTTTTAAATAATAAAACATCAGGATACACATAATAATTTTTAAAATGTTGTCAGGTAGAAATATATTTACATTACATACTATTAGAAACCGATCAACAACATGTCTTTTATATAAAGTATGAAAAATAAATTATGATTACCATAATATCATATGACATGATAAAAATCATCATAAAAAATAAAATAGTAAAATAAAAATATACAAACATGAGGAAATTATTATATTAATGTAGTATCAACAAATATAACTAACTACATAAGTACCAAAGATGTCATCTACATATATTATACGTAGAAAATATCCTTTAAAAGACTATCTGTCTATCTATTATATTATACATTAAATTAAATTATTAAAAACACAATAAATTAAATCATTAGTGCTATATTATTACAAAAAATAAGACATAATATCAATCAATTACATCATAGTGTAGATTAGGAATAAGCCCTTTGATATATCATATACCCAGTAGCTTGTGGACTAAAATTTGACAAAAATAGGTATGAATTATTTATCATACAAATCAGGTAAAATTTACATTAGGAAACTCATGGTTTAAAAAAAATAAAATATAGTGGATACTAATCAATAGCGCATCAAAGTTTCACATGAAGGAAGAATTATTCAGATACCACATGATGGTAAAAATGAATAGGATATTTAAGGTAAAGAGGAACATTGCCATGTATTTTTATAAATAATATTATTTTAATCATAAATAGGATGAAATAATGGATGACATTTAATTACAAAAAATATTCTAAAAAATTAAAAGACATTCAAATATTAAATATTATACATAAATTATTCATTACTTCATCATGTTATT
Source organism: Torreya grandis (assembly GCA_037957365.1). Taxonomy (NCBI): domain Eukaryota; kingdom Viridiplantae; phylum Streptophyta; class Pinopsida; order Cupressales; family Taxaceae; genus Torreya; species Torreya grandis. The sequence continues at coordinate 22,733 of JARHVA010004713.1, forward strand.
CTTCAACTTATTATACATTTATTTGATGCGATAAGTCTTCTATCCCTTTTTGCATATTTTTGGCCTATTGGATCTTATTTATCACTTTTATGATCTAAACAATCCAATACAATGATCTATATTACCATCTAATGTCATTTAGCATGCCATTTTTATAGTTTGACCAAATTAGACTATATTTTCCATCAAACATAGTGTTGACTAGAAATAGTCAACATTGATTACATTATTGTCTTGAGATAGTTGATTATATATTGTACCTTTGTTTTACACAAACAAATAAAAATTTAAGTAAACAAGTCCTGAATTCATCCAATTTTTCAAGTCTTTTATTGGCTGCATTTCTTGGTATAAAATCCTTGGGGATTTTCAAAAAATGGATTCACAAGATAAGAGATTTGATTTATTATTACAACCCTAATCCTTTTAATATTCTTAAAGTGAAACTAAATTTAAGTAATATGGACTTACTAGTCATCCTCCATACTTAGGGGTTGATGAAAGATGTCATGTTCCACAAGTTATGCCTTCAACCTCCACACTCCGGGTGGAAATATTGGAGGTGAAATTATGATACTCACTTTAAAAATTATTCTTCATGCCTTCCTTATCAGGGGATGAGTCCATTTTAATTTTTCTCAATAAGTTCAACAAGAACTAGAACCTTAAGTCCTTGCCCTAAATGTGATTTGTATAGCCAGATAGGTTTTTGAAATCCAAACTGGCTCACTTCCTCTAGTGTCTGGTTTATCAAGGCCTACCATTTGGGGAATGTATTTATCACCAATGAATTACTCAACCAAATTTCCCAACATATATTAGATCTAAGTCTTTCCATCAATGTCCTTTTGGACATATCACAAATTCCAGTCTTCCTAGTAGTGGATACATAATCTCTTTTAATCATAACATCTTCAGCATTTCTCATGGCACTTGGGCCTCCTTGGGGATTCTAAAAATTGGCCAACTTATATAATTTTTTTATATAATTTATTTAAAATTATGATTCTATTTCAATTACATAAACTTAAAAATTATGTATTATTCAACTATGAGGAATCTTCTAGTCATTTCTCTATTAATGATAAGGTTTCTCTATCATATTTGACTTGGATACATATTAAAGTCCAAAAAAAAAAAACTTCACGAGCTATTTGATAACTAGGGGAATATCACTTGTACTATGATCCACATTACCCTAGACTATCAAACATAATGCCTACCACATCCAACTCCCAAGTGACACTGAAGCTAGTCCTACATCCATAATCAGTTCTCTACTCACCCATAGAGAGGGGGTGGAGATCACCACCACCATGTGAAAAAATTGATGCTAGTCCTTCTTAGTGAGGGTCACTAGCTAGCCCTTTTATCACTATGATGAAAACTATTTATGGATGGGATATTATCTCTTTAGCTCCTATAGACCATAGGGAAGGCTGGACAACTCCAAATCCTCCTTTAGCAGAACCTTCTTTGACTATTTTGCCATATAAGGATGATCTTCCACCTCCTCCTTCTAGTGCAATGTCTCATGCCTTAGTTTTTTGGTATGCATGTGATATATTTATTATTGACATAATTTATCTAGGGTTACTTTGACTTCTTCATCTTTTTTGTTTTCATGTTTTGACTTGATGTTTTCCTTTGGAAAGGAGTTTGAGCCATATATTCCAACTAGTTGTTTTAATATATATACTTTTGTATTTTATTATTTAATTAATTATAATACTAAAGTATTCTAGTAGTAAAATACATTTAAAAAATATACCATCAACACATCCATTTTACAACCTCATGTGCAATTGCTAGTGCTAGTAGTTACGACAAAGATGCAAGTTATGTTGGAAGGGATGTAATTTTATATTTTGATTAGGTCGGTCTTTGTAAAGAAAAAGAGTGTAAATCAATAGTCACACCTCAATCGAAACCAATGGTCACTAATGTCATATCATATTTTGTGCATGAAGAATTAAGAAACAATAATTTAATATTTTTGGTTGAAATGATTGTGGAAAATAAGGTTGTGTGTTCCTTCATATGATAATGAGATATTCAAGGAGGAGACCTTTTGTTTGAAATTAATCTTGAATAATATCAAAGTGGTAGGGAAGGGAAAGGACATAGAAATCATAAAAGTGGTGAAATATTTCAAGGTGAGCTTGGTGGTGATAGTGAGGGGAAATCGCAGGGTATATTTGGTGATGGAATCAAAGAAGCCTTGGCATATACACATGAAAATTTCATTGACATGTTGCATCTATTAATGAAATAAGTAGTTTCCACTAAAATATTTAAATTACCTAATATATGATTGAAATATTTTTTAGATATTCAATGCCTCCTCTAAAAATATATAGAATGCACCACGTGTCAATTTAGATGAGTCTAAAACTATTTAGACAAAAATTACTACAACTTCAATTATTTAAACGTAATTAGATGAATCTAAAAATAATTAGATGGGAAATGAAAAAGTTTTCATCAATAAAATATGCCTCCCATATAATCTTATCGATGATTGTAAGATGCCATATGAAAATAGATATGGATATTGATATTTCAAATACTTTTCTATTTTCATTCTAAGTAACACTAACAACAACCATTGTATTTGTAATAGTAGTGCTCAATTATATTTGTTCATTGGATAGAGAAAATGTAAAATTGTTGAGATAACCACAAGTGCTACAATTTTTGAGTTAGTCGATTAATCCTAAGTTTGAATCCCTAGTAGATTCTATATAGTTTCTCTACATACTATAGTAGTTTGATGTAACTCAAATTGGGCACCACCCTGGCTGTTATAGTTTCCTTTGTGGAGGTTGCAGCTACCATACTAAAGAGTGTAATTTATGTCAAACTAGATATAGTTTTATATTTTATTATATAAGGGTTTTGTAAATTAAAAGAGTTTAAATCAATAATCATACCTCACTCTACATACATGACCATTGGCCCCATCTATATTTTTTTGCACAAAGTATTAAGAAAAAATAATTTGATATTAATTTATTATAATTGTAAATGAATATGTTATGTGTGAGATGGAACATGTGTAAAGGAATATGCTATGATCTTGATGAATTTTTAGTCAGAGCTTGGCAATGAAAACACCTCCTAGGCACCCCCTATGTTTGTCACTATTCTCCTTTTCACATTAACTAATTTAGTGGAATTGAAGAGCACTAAGAAGGATGGATAGTTGAGATCTCCTTTTGCATCCAAAGGGCATGAGATTGATTTTTTTCCCATGAGAATACCAATCTATTTAGCGATGTAGTTGAGAGTATAGAGGAAGTCAATATAATCGTATGGTGCAATATCATACACGAGCCTCAGATCTATCGTAGCTACTATATTTACATGACCTGTACCCAAAGTGAATGCATCTACCACTTTCAGAGTCACAACATCTTTGATGAGCCTCTTTTTATTATCATGGACATAAGCAGACATCATGAGCATTGATTTGAAGGCAACAGGACTCCATGATGGATGCGCACCTCAGATAAGCACTGCAATGCTGCTTACATGAGGACATGACATTGATGTTCCTGAGTCTATGTTATATCCTCCTATCCTTGCTGCCAATATGTTGACACCTAGAGCTATTACATCTAGTTTAAGAACTTGTGCAATTATTGCACTTGGCCCCCTCATAGAGAATACAGCCACAATAGGATATTTTATTGCTTTTCCCACCACTATCAATCTTGTATGCTTTATAATGATAGTAGCATTGCTAGTGCTATTTATGTAAGCTTTGATTTTTAGTCCAGCCACAAAACTCACACTGGTAGTGGGCATATAAGTATGGAACAGTGTATACTCCTACGTTTTAGAGTATTTATTGTTATCAAAAATCACTCCTACTGCCCCAACTGCCTTATCTTATTTCACCACTTTAATTATTTTGTATGAGCTCAAGACCACCGAAAGATAAGGATTATCAACTTGTTCATCTCATAACATAATCTTTCCTTTCACCACGTTTGATTGGAGACTCCCTGCATGACAATACTTGGAGCTTTCATTGTGAGATAGATACACCAAAAGAATTTTTCTAGCCTCTTTATTTTTATAAACCAAAGAGGTGCCTTTGTATGTCTCTAGGTTGCCAAGTATGATAAGGCCCAAGAATTGTCTATCCATACTAATGGCACCAACAATGGTTATCTAAGGGACTGTGTTTTCAATAGAAAACAAAGAAGTACCATAGTTACCAGTTGAAGCTCAAATAAATACACCATTCTCCATTGCCTTAAATGCTATGATGGTCATGGGATCCTCGTGAAATGGCATGTCAGATGCTCCAAGGGACAAAGAGAGTATATCCACGGTGTTTGCCATAGCCTTCTCCATAGTAGTAGCTATATTACTAGCATTTCCCTCTCCTGATCCTCCTTCCTAGAAGACCTTATAGATGGCCAATCTGGCATGAGGTGCTATCCTTATAGCATTTCCATTCATAAACCTAGAGAAACTCACTCCTACCATAGTGGATCCAACAATAATAGAAGCATTGTGTATTCCATGCCCATTGTTGTCTCTGGTTGATTTTTATTAGCTTTTATCAAGATGACCATGTGATGCTTCGTAGCCTTTAAAGAAATAGTGAGCTCAAATGATTTTCTAATTATAGTGCAAAGAATTGAACATCACTACTTTGCATATTCATCAATGGGTTCTTTCCCTCTAGTGGGGTCGTGCTCAATTATTTAAACATCTACATCTTCCTCCTAGTGACTTGTATACACAACAAGGTCACAAATGGCCAAATTTGTATATATAGCATCCCCATTTTCACTAGATGAACTCCCAACATCCACTTGTGTGTCATCAAGGGTGGATTAAACATGATGTGATAGAAATGGCTCCTTATTTAGCTTTGGTGTGGCCTCTTATTTTTGTTTGTTCCTTAAGGGAGGGCCCCCTCTTTGGTCATGCTTCTAATGTCACCACTCTCTACTTATATCCCCCATATTTAGGCACTAAAGTATCTTATCTCAGAGGAACATAAGTCTTCATGGATAAATCAAGGCCTTGTGGTTGACATGCATGAACTCAATCTCTTGGTGTCAAAGGGGTAGTCCGTTGCCACTTTGGTTGTCCTTGTTATGTGCTCAATCTAGAATCAAGCCCCAACCTCTTTTCCTTTGGGTACCTTCCAATATTTGGCATGGTGTAATTGTTTCTTTCATATCCTCATCACTTCTCAATGTCTTCTTCCTCAGTTTCAACATATAAAACAAAAAATGAATCATATCCCCGACCAAGATTTATTGAGCTTGATATTGGTATTATTTGATTATAATTTTTATTATAAGCCTTATTCCTCATAATTTTCAAATATTATGCATCTCAATTTCAATTTTATCAACATCAAGCTTCATAAACATGCATCATTGATTCTATTTATAGAGTTCATAAAATACATAGGTGTGAAGGCATAGGGAATCTTAAGCCACCTAGACAAGTCATCTATAGGGCTCATTTGGATGTGAACTAAATAAAATTATTTATTTACTAAAAACTTAAATTGGTAAGATATATACATGCTCAATTCTTTGGGGATGTTCCTCTAATTCCAAAAAAGTTATATCATTCCATCATACTATCCCTTCATTCTTAACTTGTGGGTGGGGGTAATAGTGTCACGATAAGTAAATGATTTAAAACTCTTGGTCAAAGTTTTTTTTTAGGTGGGAAATCCAAATTTAACTCACTTATAATGTATTATATCACACCAATCTCATCAAATACCAATAATATAATAATTACACCATGGGAAAGCATTTTATTATGCAAGTGGTAGGCCTTGTCTACATATGCAACAATTCATTCGGTAAAATATTGGGAATAATTATACTTGAGACCTTGCATTATCTGGTTGGCTACATATAAGTGATCCATATATACTTATTTCCATATATCTTCCCATCCAAAATTAGTTATTGACAATTCCGTAGCTACTCAAAGTGCAAGATCCTGAAGACTAGTTATGTACATTATGTGGCCTTACTTCTTGTACTCAAACACGAATGCCATTTTATTAATTTATTATTGGTCCTCCATATATCCATTGAGTTAAAAATAAAGCATTGACTAGAAGTTAATTTTATAATTATTTATGTAGTGATCCTCATTACAAACCATACAAAGTAAAATTACTCTTCATGAATGTGAGAGATAATAAACCTCACTACTTCCACAGGCTTGCCAAAATAAGGCAAATTAAATAGCTAAAAAACTCAAACATAATTGAGGCTATTAAAAATAGAATATCATATATGAGATCATTTCTATTTTTATGTTACTCAACACTGTAGTCCCACTGTAACTCTACTTCATTACTTAGTTGTAGTGATTATAATCAAATATTTGATAAGTTGACACATTAGACTCCCACTTCTTTGCACACAATATCAATTCAAGATTAAAAAAATGTAAAATTTTCTTTTGCATTAGTAACCCAATGCTCAACATTTTCTAGAGATAACTGTTCTAGTATTTTCCCACCATTATGTGAACAAGAACAATGTGTCCTAACAATGGAACCAAAATGTTGAGATCTTTTCCTTTAGTCTAGCATGTATGTTCCCTAGTTTCATGCCTAATATAACAAGAATTCCAATGATTTAATCCACTATCATATCACATTAGAAAAGTATCTCTTAATCTCACCCAAAGCACACAATTTAAGACTAGTTTTCATTGGTATCATCACAGGGCAATGTACTCATATAATTTTTTAAGCTAGGGCAGTCAAATAGGCACTCAATTCTAAAATCATACCTAGTTCCATGTCTAATTATTAACTATTTATTTCTTAATTAATTAATAAAATAAAAATAGGTTGGGAATAAACTAAGAATATGATAGTAATAAATCCATGATATTCATGCAAAGATTACATAATTATTTCATTAACACATAAAATTTCTCTCATTACATTCATATGTCATATTCAATATGACAATGATAAAAAAGTGAATTAAAATTAGGGCACATTTATACATGGGTCTAACATAACCATTAAGTTATAGAAGTAATTACAAAAGGATGACTTGCCAATAACCATTAATAATAATGAGGTGTGGCAAGCCCTTACATTAAATTCCTAAGGACCTAGGACTAAATGCCCCTATATTCTCTCTCTATGTTAGATAATCATCATCATGCATCTATCCTCTCATGAAATGATGCTAAATTCTCACTTGAATATTCTTTTTCAACATTCATGGAAACTATTGCCTAACTATCTCTACTTTGTGTCTTTGCCTTAGTCTTTCACTATTGTCTGAGTCTTACATTATCAATTCCTATGTGTTTCATGTTTCCTTATTCCATGTGACTTGCCTCTTCTATTTCATAGTCTTTCGTGCCATGGTCTTTCAAGTCATGTCTCTTCTATCCTTATGCTTCATTCCCTAGTCCTATTTTAAGAAAATACTTAGCCAAAATAGATTCAAAATTAAGGGCCTAACATCTTCTACTACATGAAATTATTGGTATAAAATCCTTCAAGATTTTCAAAAAAAGGATGAACAAGATAAAGTATTTGGGTTTTGATTGCAACTAAGGTCCCTAGCTTATGCTAAAAGTGAAATTAAAGTTATGTAATATGGAATTATTAGTCATCCTCTACATTTATGAGTTAATAATATATTCCATGCTCCATAAGATGGGTCTTTAGCCTCCACATTCCTAGTGAAAATATTAGAGGTGGATTTTTGATACTCAATTTAATAACTATTTTCTAGACCTTCTTTATCAGGGGATGATCCCATTTTATTTTTTGCTTTGAAATATCAACAAACATAATAACCTTAACTCATTATCTCGAATGTGGATTGCCTACTTTGATAGGATTTTGAAATACAATCTTGGTCCTAAAATGGATCACTTTCTCTAGTGTGTGTCTATCAATGCCTACCACTTGGGGACCATCTTTCTCACTAGTGAATTACTCAGCCTAAGTGCCTATCATGTATTAGGCTTGAGTATTTCTAGTAGAATCATTTAGACATGTCCGAAATCCCAATGTTCCTTGTAGTGGATATGAAATCTCTTTCAACCATAGTAGCATCCTCTATCTTTCTCATGGTGCTTGGACCTCTTTGGGTATTTTTCTAATTAGCCAACTTCTATATCTTTTTTATGTAATTTATTCAATGTTACCATTCTATTTCAATTATGGAAAGCTATAATTTTTCATTATTTAACAATGAAGAATCCTCCTTTTAGTTCCATATTAATGACACGGTTTATCTATTTCCTTTGACATGTATGCATATTCAATTCCAAGTACAAAAAATATCAATAACTTCTTGATGTCTAGGGAAGTACCCATTTCACTATGACCCACATCCCCCTAGATCATCTATCTCAATGTTTATCACCTTCAATTCCCAAGCAGTGTCGAAGCCAGTCCTACAACCATAAATAGTTATATACTCCCCCATAGAGAAAATTTTATGATGGTACTTGTCAGTGGGAAGATGGGTCTTTAGCCTCCACATTCCTAGTGGAAATATTAGAGGTGGATTTTTGATAATCAATTTAATAACTATTTTCTAGACCTTTTTTATCAGGGGATGATCCCATTTTATTTTGTGCTTTGAAATATAAACAAACATAATAACCTTAACTCATTATCTCGAATGTGGATTGCCTATTTTGATAGGATTTTGAAATACAATCTTGATCCTAAAATGGATCACTTTCTCTAGTGTGTGGTCTATCAATGCCTACCACTTGGGGAACATCTTTCTCACCAGTGAATTACTCAGCCTAAGTGCCCATCATGTATTAGGCTTGAGTCTTTCTAGTAGAATCATTTTAGACATGTCCAAAATTCCAATGTTCCTTGTAGTGGATATGAAATCTCTTTCAACCATAGCATCCTCTACCTTTCTCATGGTGCTTGGACCTCTTTGGGTATTTTTCTAATTTGCCAACTTCTATATCTTTTTCATGTAATTTATTCAATGTTACCATTCTATTTCAATTATGGAAAGCTATAATTTTTCATTATTTAACAATGAAGAATCCTCTTTCTAGTTCCATATTAATGATAAGGTTTCTCTATTTCATTTGACATGTATGCATATTCAATTCCATGTACAAAAAAAATCAATAACTTCTTGATGACTAGGGAAGTACCAATTTCACTATGACCCACATCCCCCTAGATCATCTATCTCAATGTTTATCACCTTCAATTCCCAAGTGGTGTCAAAGCCAGTCCTACAGCAATAAATAGTTATATACTCCCCCATAGAGAAAGTTTTATGATGGTACTTGTCAGTGGGGGTCAGTAGATGGCCCTTTTGAAACCATGGTGAAAACTCTTGATGGATGGGATATTATCTATTCAGCTACTCTAAATGTTGTAGAAGGTTGGATGGATCTAAATCTTCCTTTGCTATAACTTTCTTAGAGTAATTTACCGCCTAAGGATGATCATTCACCTCTTCTATTCAATGTGATGGCCTATGCCTAAATTTTTTTTATATATAGATAATTAGTTTTGGATTGAGCTAGCATCAGATCCAGGGAACCAACATGGGGATGCGGCACAAAAACATTCATGCAGGGTTGAACCTTAAGATACAATGATACACATAATAAAATCAATGCCTAAGGACTAAACCAACAAGAAAAAATAGATCACATACCCATTGGCCATTGCTGTGTAAAAGTGGAGGAGACGTAAGTGCTTCAATAACATGAGAGGGTCAAGTATAATATGGAAGGCTACTTATATCAATAACACAGCCTGTGGCATGTTGTGCAGATTGTAAAGTTAGATTGCACGGACGACCTGTATGGACTCTTCGTGGAAAATATGGAGAATAAAATGGACAATGCGAGTAGATTTGCTTTACATGGGACATATATTTTAAGAGAATGATGACGCTTTGGCTTTTGCTTTAAAATAAGGAAAACAAGAGTTCGTTATGTAGCGGCAATTACTGTTTTGTGTACTGACATAGGATACCATAATAATTGTGGAGAACCAATAGTTCTTGTAGGACATAGGATACCATACCATAATAGATAATGGTTAATCTTCCTGATCAGAAAAGAAAGCGTGGACTGTTTGATTTTACTACACAAATATGAAATGTTGTATGGTCGTATTCATACTGAATTTTATTCCCTCGTGTTAGTCATTTGGGACGTGAATTTGTAACGTGTTTGGACGTCACTGGTCATTTTAGACATGAAAAAATATCCATTTTTAAAAATATCACGATCTTTTAAATTTAATCGTTATCAGTCGGGAAGAGATGTTATAGCTTTTACATCCTTCGTTTTATTTTTAAATATGTACTCTTCACTGAATGAAATCGTATTGCTTGTTTTATATGGATAAATTAAAAAAATGAATTACAATTATTTATTAAATTTTTTATTGGACTTATTTTTTAAGATCTTTTCCATGGTATACATTTTTTCGTGTTATTTTTTGGTTTGTTATTGTTATTGATGTGTCACATGGGTTTAAGTATCACTAAATAGATACAATATATTTTAATTGTTATCAGGGATAAAAAATGTCATTACACATTATTGTGGGTGGAGTAAAAGTTGGTCAGTAAATATGAATAGTTTAATGTTTAGTATATAAAATAAACGGATTGGAAATACAAATCAATTCAAGACAATGACCAAGTTTAGTGGTTCAATATAGTAAAAGAAAAGTTGTATGTCCTTTGTTTGTAACCTAAATTAATTTTTTTATAAATTAATCATAAAAATTGTAGAGGGAATGCCAATAAAACTTCTTTATATATGTAGAGAGGAAATATCATTATAAAGCTTATGTAAAAGTTTGAAAATGTGTCATTAGAAAATAAAATAACATATTAATACACTGTTTCTAGATTACTAAATCATTGAAGGTTCAAAACAATCCAATCAAGTTGAAGTGAATATTATGAATATAGTAGATGTAATAAAATATAGAACAAAAGGGGGTGCTTAAAGTGATAGTTTTTTTGAAAAATAACATTAGTTGAATGATAAAATTTTAGAGACACTTGGAAAATAATTTAATAATAATGTAAGAATATGAATTATGGTATTTTGAATATAGTTTTTAAATATATAGTTTTTTGTGAAAACATAGGGAGATTGTATATGTAAGGATAATTTTTTTTAGTAAAAAAATGAATTTTTGTATGATATTTCATATATCGATAGAGGAAATGTCGAGATTATTGACAATATTTTATATTAAATAATTTTACAAGTCATGAAAGTTGGAAAATTGAAACTCCAAGTGTATGAACATATATTTTTGACTTAACTTCATGCAAACTATTTTTTTAAATCATAGCCAAAGATGTATGGGTTTTTAAGTTATAAGTTATATAAAGTTTTACTTAATAGTCAAAAAATTATAAAGGTATTTGTAACAATATGTATATATTTTTTACATTAAAAAATTATATATTAATGAACTAGAATTATTATCAAGACCAAAATTACCATAAGCCAAGATATGAAACAATACCTTTAATTGATTCATATTGATTGCCCAAAATAATCACAAGATCATGCATAAATTAGAATCAAATTAGAATTAGAGTTGACATGAAAAAACTAAAAAAAGAGCTAAAATCTAAAAAAACTTCTATTTTTAGTAAGTCTCACATGCAAGCACGTACAGCAGTAAAAATCTCCCAAAATACTCTAAACACTAAAATTATCCTATAGGATGAATTTAAACTAAATTTCACATCTGTTCTAAAAATATGTAATTTTAAACAATTTAAAAATCTCCAAAATATCACTAAACTGTAATTTTAGACCATAAGATGGTCTCGTTCAGCTTTCATTTTTTTTGAAAATTGACTTTAAACAAAAATTGAAGTTTAGGAAAGTAATAAAATTTTAAACATGGTCATTTTGGTGGATGAAATAGATCAAATGAAACTATGGATCAAAAGTTATGGCCTCTAGAAGTTGGCCTATTTTTTCTACATCATTCTCCTCTGCTTGAAAACAATTCAGCCCCTATGAGTTTCCCTAAGTGTATTGCCACCATTTTTATCTTTCAATCTTTTTTAGATCCCATTCTGTAATCTATGTGTTGTCTTCTTTCTTCAATCCTTCCCACTAGACCAAATACCTATTATAATTCCATTGCCTTGTGCTCACTATCTTCATATCCAAAACTTGCACTATCTTTTCTTTATTTTTTAGAATCTACTGCTATGAATTTACTTATTTATCTTCATCATTTTCACCATCCTCTCCATGGAATTCACATAAATATGAAACATTAAATACTAGAGAGATATCAAAATTCTATGGTAAACTCACCTCATAAGCATTGTCATTGATTTTCTTCACAATTTTGCATGGACCAATTTTCTTGTACTTTAACTTATTATACGTGCCTTTTAAAAATATATCTTTCCTCAAGTAAACCATTACCAATTCTCTTTCTTTAAATACCTTGAGTCTTGTTCTGACATCTTCTAATGCTTTATATTTCTCATTACTTTCCTACAACTATTTTCTTACTCCTATTTATAACCATTGCATATGTTCTACAAATGCTTTTATATCATCACTAATTCAATCTATAATTGGAAATTGTACAAAATCTAAAATACCCATGGAAGTTCTCCCATAAAAAAAATAAAATGGTGATATTTTTGTTTATCTATTTACTAAATTTATATAAACAAATCTAACTTATGATAAAACCAATTCCCATTGCTTGGGATTCTCTCCACTATGCATCTCAATAACTTTTTTAATTTCCTATTCACAACTTCTATCTATCCATCTATTTGTGGGTGATATGCACTACTGAATTTTAGTTTAGTACCCATCTTCTTCAACAAAGTCATTCAAAAATGATTTAAATTTTTTTTATCCCTATTTGAAGTAATAATTTTTAGAACACCATGCAATCTCACAATATCCTTAAAAAATAATTTTGTAACTCTAGTGGTATCATTAGTTTTATTACATAAAATGAAATGAATCAATTTAGAAAATCTATTTATAATAACAAAAATTAAATCATTACCTCAGTATGTGTTTGGTAATCCCAACACAAAATCCATACTCAAATTTATCCATGGTCCTCTTGGAACTGGTAATGGCATGTATAGTCTAGTATTTGATGCATGTCTTTTAGCCACCTAACATATCCTACACCTAGAAACATACCTTGTCATATCTCTTTTCATCTTTGGATAAAAATACTTTTCGTTCACCAAATATAGTGTCTTTGTCACACCAAAATGTTTGACCAAACCTCCACTACGTAATTTTATTATTATATTATCTTGTAGAGACCCTAATGAAATTCATAATTATTTCTCTTTGAAGAGATAACCTTATTGCATAAGATACTCACCATAAATAGTGTCTGACCCACCTATTAAATGGATTTATACACTACTCAACTACCTTACTAAAATATGGATCAGTATCATATAATTCTTTGATAGCTTCAAATTCAACTACTTCACTCACCATGGTAGTTAATAATGTTTCTCTCCTACTCAATGCATCAGCTACCTGATTCTATTTTCTTGATTTATGTTTCAACATAAAAGTATACTCTTGCAATAAAGATACTCACTTTACATGTCTACTTTTCAACTTATTTTATGCATTCACCTACTTCAAATCCTTATGATCTATAAATAGGATAAACTCCTTAGGCCCCAAGTATTGAATCCAATGTCTTAATGATTATACATGTGCATAAAGTTTAACATCATAGGTAGAATAATTTGCTCTGACCTATTTAATTTCTCACTAAAATATGCTATTGGCTTTCGTTCTTGACTTAACACAAGAGTGATTCTCATGAGTGAAGCATCACAATCAACCTCAAACACTTTGTTAAAATTTGATAATGCTAAAATTGGTCTTTTTATAATCTTCTTTTTAAAAATTTCAAAGCTATCTATGGCTACTCTAGTCCATATAAATTCTTTCCCTCTCATACAATTTATTATTGGTGCCATAATACTACTAAACTTATTTATGTAAAAAAGTTTCTAAACCATGGAAACTTCTTATCTCTATAATAATGTTTAGAATATGCCACTCAACAATGTCTTTTATCTTTTCTTCATCTATTCTCACACCATCTACTAAAATTATAAATCATTAAAATATTAGACTATTTTGTATAAACCTATACTTCTTCAAATTTACATACAACTTCTCTTTTCATAACAAATCTAGTACCTCTCTCAAATGTTTTTAGTGTTCTTCTTTAGTCTTATTGAATATTAAAATATCATCAAAATAAATAACCACATAATTATAAATATATTCTCATATAACTATATTCATCATCCTCATAAATGTAATTTGTGTATTATATAATCCAAAGAGAATCACCATCCACTCATGTAATCCATCTCTAGTCTTGAATGCAATTTTCCACTCATCTCCTTCATGAATTTAAATCTGATAATAACCACTCCTTATATCAATATTATTAAAATATTTTTCTCTTACAAGCACATCCATCATATCATCTAAATGAGGTATAGGAAATCTATACTTGATTGTAATTTTATTAATTGATCTACTATCCACACATATTCTCTATCCTCCATCTTTATTTATATTTATAAAAGCTAATGTTGCACATGGACTCATACTCTATCTTATCACCTTCTTTCTTAGCAATTCAGTAACCTATTTATTTAATTCTACATGTTCTATTGGACTCATCCTATAAGCTACTTGATTGGATAGAGTTTATCCTAGAATAAAAGTAATGTGATGCTAAATATCTCTCTTCAGTGGTAAACCATTTAATAAATCATCAAACATAACATCTGCATATTATTTCAACACTCTAACTACTTCTATTGGTATTTACACCATTTTTATATCTTTATTCTTTGCTACAAATACATAAAAACACCCTTCCACCTTCATGTCTTGGATTATTTTTTGAGTAGAAAACATGTTTTCTACCTTTTATTCCTCTTTTAGAGGTAACAAAACTAACTTTGTACCACCTGTCCAAAAAGTTTTTATGTTCTTTATTCTATCATGATTTACTTTCTTATATACTTACCATGGTCGCCCCAATAATACATGGTAGGTATCCATTAGAATAAAATCATGCCATATTTTATCATTATAAGTTTTTCATATAGAAAACTTGATTAGGAACCTTTTATCTAAAGTAACCTCATTTCCTTTCTTAAACCATGAAATTTGATAAGTAGTAGGATGCTTTTCACATTACAAATATAATTTCTCTATCATTTCTTTTAAAATCATATTTTCACAACTAACACTATCTATAATTATTTTGCTTACCTTTCCACCAAAAGTACATCTTGTTCAAAAAATATTTGATCATAGCTTGAATCACCACCTTATTTATTCTACAATTATTCTTTCATTATTATGATCATTTTTCTTCTCATTATCAGATTCTCTCCAACATCTACTAGTGCAATTTTAGTATTTTTCTCTTCTATCTCAACCTCAAATAGATTCACTCTTGGGTGATACTCTTGCCTCCTTTCTTGATCTTTATAATGAAAAAATTCAAATTCATTGTGACCTTATTCTTCACACCTATAATAAACATAATATCTATGATGATTCAGGAATCATCTTCTAGCACCATCATAACCTCATCCTCTTTGTTGGTATTGAAATATTTGCCTATTCTCTTCTTGAATTTTTACAGCACGTGATGATTCACCACTATTAGTATTAGACCCACATCTAGAGGTATTAAACCCAAATCATCCCATTATTATAAGACATCCACCTCTTCTTAGATAAAGAGACATTCTTCTAAAATTTTATCTATTTTATTTTTCTTTTACCTTCAAAGCTAATTGATAAGCCTCCTCTATTTTAAGTATTCTATGAATACTTAAATCATATTGAATAGTAAATTTCAAATCATTTACATATCTTGAATCCATCTTCTTTTCTATTTCATTATGCTTGACTCATATGGAAAGATTCTAAAACTCATATGTATACTTTGGTATATTGTGATCTTTTTGCCTCCAATTTTAAAATCTTCTATATAGGGTTTGTTTATAGTCTAGAACAAGACATTTGTCCTTAATATTCTTCTCTATATTTTACCATGAATTAATATTCTCTTTACATTTTATCTATCTCTCGTTTTGAAAATGATCCCACAAAATCATTGCATGACCTTTTAATTTTGTGCATATAAACTTTACCTTCTTATCTTCTCTCATAGTCTTCCACTAGAAGAACCTTTCCATGCTATTCATCCAATATATCAAATCTTCTTGATTTAAAATTTCTCTATAATTTGGAACAATAATTTTGATTCATTTATTTCTTCCTTCTAAATCCTGAACCAACTTTTCTTCCATTGATGGTGGTTGATCTTGATATTCTTCTTCTTTCTAAATTTTTTCATCACAATCTATGTCTTCCTTAGCTTCATCACCACCTTGTCTTATTCTCTGATTGGTGATGATATTTTTTAAATATTTCACTTAACTTTACATCTCTTGTATATTCTAGTTCATTTGTGTAATACCTCCTCATCCTCTCACCATTTCTTACTCCTGCAAGATTCAACATGGCTCTAATACTAGATAATGAACCAGAATTATTATCAAGACCAAAATTAACATAAGCCAAAATTTAAAATAATACCTAGAATTGATTCATATTATTTTCCCAAAATAATTAAAAGACTATGCATAAACACTCCTTAACTCATAATTAGAGTTGATCTATAAATTTTTTTAAAAAAAAAAAATCTAAAAAAAATCTATTATTAGCGGCTACTATTTTTAATATGTTTCACATGCAAGTGCGTGAAGATATAAAATTATCTGAAAATATTATAAACATTAAAATTAGCCTATATAATGAATTTAAATTAAATTTCACATCTGATCCTAAAAATATGAAATTTTTAAAAATAGAAAAATCTTAAAAAAATTATTAAATTATAATTTTAGACCCTCAGATGGTCTCATTCAGCCTCCAAAACACTTCAAAAATGCATCTAAGCAGAAAGTGTAGCTTAGGGAGATAACCAAAATTTTGAGATAATCATTTTGGCACATGGAAGAGTTCAAATAGAGTTACAAATCAAAAGTTATAGCATCTAACATTTGGCCTATTTTTTTGCATCATATATTCAAAACTATTTTTGCCCGTCTATGAGCCCATGTGTGTGTGTGTGTGTGTGTGTGTGTGTGTGTGTGTGTGTGTGTGTGTGTGTGTGTGTGTGTGTGTGTTTCT
>JARHVA010004713.1:47500-77500 GCA_037957365.1 Torreya grandis
ACAGAAAAGAACTATATCACACACATGCACCATAGAAAATGAAAGGGTATATGCTCTTCATTTATTTATTTTTAAATATGCACATTCCCTCCAAAAAAATGTGTTTTAAAGGATGTACAACCTTTTATGAAAAGGGCATATGCCCTTTTGCCTTGGTATCATTCTAATGCATATCATGTTTTTTTTAAAAATAAAAAGGTATGCATGCCCTTTTGAAAAGGGTATACACCCCTTACAAAAGATTATTTGTATTTTTAATTTTGTCATGTTTTTTTCCCACATTTTTGTGGATTAACCCAATACTGCTTCACAAGGGTTAGTTAAGTGCTATTGAGTGCTGAGTTTAGAGTAGACAAACTTATGCAATTAATTTAAAATCAGTTTAATGTATAGCTAATATTTAATTTAGAAAAACAAATCCATTGAAATGATATAGAAATGTTTATATTATTTTCATGAAAGTATTTATTATTTTTATAATTTAAATAAATTTAGAATAATTTATTTATTTATATAAAAACATTTTCACATGAAATTTTATAAATACATTGTATTATATCTTTATTATTAAGGGGAATAAGTAGAAAAAGTTGATGAAGCTAAATATTCAAGATTAAGTTTGGAATTAAAAATTGTCTATATTGTGTGTATTGCATATTAGTTGTGAGTTTCTTGTTATTATGTCTTTAATTAATAGTGTTTTATTTAATTTATTAAAAAATCTTCAATTGGTATCAGAGTAAGATTTAGGTCATTATTTTTGGTTTTATATCTTTCTAACAATTGATCATGTCAAACTCTAACAATATTCCCATTCCACATTTTAGTGTAAATGAATATGATTTTTAGCACATCAATATGATGAATCTTTTGATAAGAAAAGACTAATGGGAGGTTATACAAATAGTTCTAAATAACTAACTAATTATTCAACTATTCTAATTCATGACAAGTAAGACAAAAATAAAGCTAAGAAGAACTCATAAAATTTATTTTATATTCAAACAAACCTAGCTAAGAGCCTATTTCCAAGAATTATAGGTGAAAATATAACTAATTATGTTTGATAGACTCTGAAAGAAGCTTATGAGGGTAGTGAACAAGTGAAATTGGTTATGTTACAAACTTTGAAGAAAGAATTTGATAATTTGAAGATGCAAGAAGCTAAAAGTATGATCAATTTCTGTGTAAGAGTAAGGGATGCAGTAAAAAAGATGGCTACTCTTGGAGAGATTTTAAACAAAGAGATTTTGGTGAAATAGGTGTTAAGGTCTCTAACACTAAAGTAGAACCATTATTCCATAATTATTTAAGAAATAAAATATTAAAATACTCTTTAGTTTTATCACCTATTTGGATCTCTTATGTCCCATGAATAAAATCTACGAGGCACATTAAATAAAAGTGATGAGAAGGATTTTTATTCAATATTAAAGATAAAAGAGGATGAATTTACTATCACTAACGACAAGAGCAACCATCTACAAGGTATATATAATTTAAAAAGAAACCAAGGACAAAGAGAAGACATTAATTATAATTATTTAAAAAGACAAAGAGGAAGAATAAGTGGTTCACATAAAAGAGTAAGTGGTTGAGGTAGATTTGATGATATAAATATTCAAAGATATTACTATCTCAAGGATGGTCACTTGATTAGGAATGTAGAATGAGGGAAGGAAATATAAGTATAAGTGTTAATTATGTTTATGAATATAATGATGTTTCTACATGAAATTTTTTCATTTCATATGTTAAATCTGAAAATAATCCTAAAGATTATTGGTATCTAGACTGAGGTTGTTGTAATCACATGTCAGAAAAATATGGGTTGTTTTATACAATGGATAAAAATTTCAAAACCAATATCAAACGTGGTGATGACAAATATTTCAAGGTTTTAACAAAAAGAACTATGAAGGTGAATACTAAATAAGGTAAAAAATTTATTAATGATATTTATTATACCCCAAAGTTAAAACATAATTTGTTGAGTATTGGAAAACTATGTGAAATGAACTATGGGGTGGTTTTTGATAATAAACAATGTAAAATCTATGATAATAATTAAGGAAATAGGGTTTTTATAATTTTAGTTATGTTTAAGGATAGGATTTTCTCATTGAAGTTTGGAGAGCATAAAACCAACCTTGAAAATATGGCATATGAAGATAAGAGTTGGTTATGACATCTCAGGTATGGTCACTTCAATTATAAAATTTTGAATCTACTAACATCACAAGAATTGATCTATGGTTTTACAAAGGTTGAAGAGTATAAATAATTTTGTGAAGAATGTGTTAAAGGAAAACATGCAAGAATTTTTTTTCCAAAAGGCATTACATGGAGGGATTATCATCCACTTCAATTGGTTCACTTTGATATTTGTGGTTCAATGCTAATAAAAACATTGAGTACGTTATTATATTTTATTAAATTTATTAATGATTATTAATTAAAGTGTTGGGTTTATTTTTAAAAGTAAGTAAATGAAGAATTTGATATATTTAACAGGTTTATATCCCTTGTATAAAATGGAAGTGGTTAGAAAATAAAGTGCTCAAAGACTAATTGTGAAGATGAATTATATTAAAATTCTTTTATGAATTATTATGATTTTAATGGCATCAAAAGGAAACTCAAAACTACCTACAACCCTCAATAAAATGGTGTGGATGAAAAAAAGAACTGTAATGTGGTTTAAATATGAAGGAACATATTACCAAAAAAGGGATTAAACAATGTTTTTTGGGTTGATGAAATTGAAACTTCAAAATATAACCTCAATATAAGCCTAAGTAATGCACTTGAAAATATGAATCCATATGAATAATTCTATGAAAAGAAGCCTAATGTTAAATATTTCAATGTTTTTGGTTGCATAGCTTATGTCCAAGTAGTTGATTAGAAAAGAAAGAAGTCTGATCAAAAGATGAAGTCTTTTATATTATTTTTTTAAAATGAAAAAAACAAATGTTAAAAGGTTTATAATCATATCTCTAATAACAGTTTTGTGTCAAGAGACATTATTTTTGATGAAGAGGGAGTGTATGGTCATGAAAAATATAAAGACTATATTGATAAGAATAAATCTATTTTATTGATGGTATTTGTGATGATATTGATAATTAACAGCCCATCAGTACTTCATTAACAAGTGCTAAAAATTTATTAAGTATCCCTAATGTATTCTAACTCCTAATGGTGAAGAGGTAAATCGTTAATGTGCAACACATGATTTTTTATTAGTAAACATTTATTATATTACTCATAATAGTGTACTAGATTTATTGGGAAGATATTTATACAAACAAGGATATTATTATCAACCTCTTATCCAACATAAAATCTCTATTCTATCTCCAAAAGACTCTCCTTTATTCTCTCCTCAAGCCTATCCTATCTTCTAGGTGAGTTGGTATTACAACCTTTTCGACTCAATTTATTTTATTTTATTATGCTATAATAATATTAAATGGTAACATTAAAGTATATTTATAACATCCCACTAGTAATCACATGGGGATAATAACTATTTATCTATATTACCCCTCCTCCACTAATTTTGACATGCAAATGTCAAGTTCATCCAATAATGCATCGATAGGAGATTATTACATTGGAATATATTATCATATAACAAAGAGTTTATTAAAATGAAACATCTTGATTTATTGTAAAATGAGTTTGATAAGATTATTTGTGACTTTTGACTAAAACACTCACAATGATGTAAAATGCTAATAGATAATTATCGACATATTCAACTTGAAAGATTGGAATCTAACTGAGGATAAAAGACTCTAAACAATATTGTCAACAAAATAATAAAGAATTGACTGACCTCTTTGTTTATTATTTAATTATTATGCTTTGGCATTATCAAAAGAATCTAAAATATAAATTAAACTTCAAACAAAAAGTAATATAACTTGAAAATATAAACTAACACCTATAAGAATTTTTTAAACACTTAACTTTCTAAAAAACCTAAATTAATGACATTAAAAGACATTAAAACATAATAATTTAAAACTACTATCAATTTCATAAGAAGGAAACCAAGATAATTTTTAGGTATGTGAAATGTACTATTAGTTTTAATATTCATTATTATGCTACTAAGAAGTTTTAACTTGTTGGTTTTAGTGATTATAATTTGGGAGGAAGTTTAGATGATTGGAAGTCAACATTCAAAATTTATTTTTCACTTGGTTCATATTTGGTTATACATATCTCAAAATTTGAATTGCACATTCATATACAAAATAAGAATATATAATAGTCACTTCAACAGGTACACAAACATTATGGCTCTGAAAGGTTTTAGAATAAATTATAGAGAAAGAAAATTAGTGTAAAATGATTTTTTGTGATAAGGTAAGTGCTATAAAATTGGACAAGACTTCAATCTATCACAATAGATCAAATAATTTTGATTTCAAGTAAAAATTTAATTGAGATTTGTTTTATAATAAAGAGGTATAATTGAAGTATATAAATAACCAAGAATAGGTTATAGATATCTTCACTAAAGCCATTATAAAAGGAAAGTTTTTGAAACTAAGAGATGAAGTTGTTGGTACACTCAAAATCAAGGGGAAGAATTTGGGTTAAGTGATGTTGAGTGCTGATTTTAGTGTAGATAAACTCATGTAATTCATTTAAAATTATTTTAATATGCGGTTATGTTTTTTTTTGAATAATAAAGCCATTGAAAGGCTATAGAGAAGTTTATTTTTTATAAGAAAGTAGTTTTCATTTATATCATTTAATTAAATATTGAGTAATATATTTATTTATAGAAAATAATGTTCACATAAAATTTTATAAATACATCATATTGGATCTTTATTACTAAGGAGATCGAGTAGAAGAGTTTTAAGAAGAAAAATATTTAATAGAATAAATTTTTATTCAAATTTTTTTGCATTATGTATATTGCATTATTTTTGTGAGTTTATTTTTATTTTGTATTTATTGAATAATATTTCATTTAATTGACTAAAAAATATTTAATTTTGTCGTATACAAAATTAAATTTTGAGTGATTCTAGATGTTTGCAAGCGATTATGGAGGTATTGGTTGCTAGTGGGTATTTAGGGAGTGTAATCCTTAAGATATGGAAAAAAATGAGTTTTTAAGGTAAGTTATTTTTTAAAATATTAATTTTTATATATTTTTTGATTATTTTCCACTTAGTGAGGATCCTATGATATTTTACAGGATTTTGAAAAGTTTTAAGGAAGAAGATTTAAAAGAGTGCCAACCTGATCAATAGGTCATGTAACACAAGATTAGGCACCCTTTTTATTTAATAAATGATCTTATAAATATAGTGAATCATGCGATTTGAAGGACACAAATGTATCTATTAGATTTGTTTCATAAGTTTAAACCCTTAATAAATTTGACATTAGGAAGAATACAAAAAAACAATGCCCTGTGCTCAATTCTACAAAGCTTGACAATGAGACTTAGGCCTCTACCTTCGATGCTCCATAAGGTTTCACCAAAGGTTTGAAAGGCAAATCAAAATGTTAGACCTGAGTAGAAATAGAGTCAATCTAAATTGGTAATACAACTAATGAGATGCCTAAGGAAGTTCAATAAAATGAGTGTGGTAAGGTCATGCCAAAGCAGGGTATTAAATATCCTCAAATGTGAAATATCATTTAATCTTTAGATAAACATAATATCTATAAAATGCTCTAGTTATTTATTTCAAAAGCACAAATTGCATATTTTTATTACTTCTTACAAGTGTAGGTTTAAGAAAAAGCAAATAATGTTTATTTATGAATAATATCTCAGTGTTAACCATAATTAACTTTCAAAAAATTATGTGATTGGTATGAGTCCCACGATCTCTCAAAATCTTTTGAGAAGTCATTGAATTACCATATCTATTATGTATTAATACCTTGACAACATGGCATGGTTTCTAGATTCAGCCATGAATTGATGACATGCCATGACCTCACCCAACCCAATTATGGTGGTGGTTTGGGATATAGATTTCAATGGTATTTTTATTGATCTTTCAAAAAAATTTACAATTTAAAAGTTCCTCACAAAAAAATCTTTCTCAAACTAATCCCACCTAAATAGTATACCAGTTGATCCAAACTATAAAATGAAATTGAGTATGTTCTAGTTAAGCGTGACCTTACTAAACAAGCTCAACCATGGTGGTGAGATCTATTTCATATTTTTAGACATACAAGGTTATGTTGGTTAAGGTTTTTAATCCATTATATGGTTTTTATACACATATATATTAAATTTTCATATTTGAAATAATTATGTCACTTAGGTGTAATAATAAGGTCATAATTATACATGCACATGCTTATTTGTAGTCAACATGGTTGCACTATTCATTTAGCAACCAATGTTGACATGTGGGGCTTGGCAGGGTGTACATGCATTTCCTATTCACTTAGAAACTGAGATGTGTTATCATTTACAAATGGATGTGGCTCAATACATATTCTATTCCTATATAAGGAACTCTCTTCCAAGGCATTCATAGTGGACTGTGTTGAGTATTGTAGTATAGTAGTTTGTCTAGTGTAGAGTTTAGTAGGTTGTTTAGCTTGTAGGCCATTTATTATTACACTAAAGAGCCCATAAATACTTTGTGAATGGGTGCATGCCAATAATATATTTGAATATTTTTAAATCAACCTTCTACACTAATACATGCTATTATAATTTATACTATCATTGTGATTTCATTAATTAAAATAAAGTTATGTGCTCGACCTTCAAGTATTTGATGTTGGATGTCTCATATGTAGAAAATTATAATAGGTTAATATTCCTTTGGAGGGTTTTATTTTTTCTTGGTGTGTTTCTGTAATAGATTGTAGGTTACTACTTGAATTTAAGGATGATATACAAGAAGATGTGGATGTCATTATTGATAGCATTAGACACTTCAAAATAATTATGGAATCCATTGATCATCCCTTGAGAATATAAAAAAGAGGTACATAATTGATCCTGATTTAGATAAAATTTATTTTGAAACCACTTAAAATTATTTTTATAAATAAATCATAATTTGTAAATATGACCATTTTTAAAAAAATGCATCTTTTTTGGGAAATGGGTTTATAGCCTAAGATATAATGTTAATGAACACGTCAAGATAGAGACAATTTTTAGCACAATAAAGTAATATTTGGCAATGATATAATAGTGTTTCAAATTTACACTCTACTTCCCAAAAGACTAGGTAAAAACTCATATAATTCTCTAAATTCAAATTAGAATTAATCCCTTCGAAGTAATATTAGTATCCATTTATATATTTAACATTAGTGTAGATATATATCCTATTCCTATCAATAATTCATTCCCAACTTACCTAAGGAGTCCATGTATGGAGTATTATTGAATAATGTACATGCAATCTTATTTGGATGACATCATTAATCCTAGTGTCTTGATAATACAATAGAGTACATTAATTTTAGATTAAGTTCATGTATTGGTGTTCAAACACACGAGTCTTAAACAAGTGATTAGGTATCCCAACATTTTGTAGAACAAAGAAGGTTAACCTGATAGAAAATGTTGTGGAGGGATTGAAGAGCCTTTACAAATCTAAACTCAAATATAATACCTATGTTTATGGAAAGGGGAAAGAGAATAGGTGTTCACCATGTTGGCTTCTTCCTTAATTTTATTATCTAAGTGGTCATTAACTTAGTTTTTTTCCTTTATGTTTTGAAATTTTAGAGTGAAACATTATGATATTCATAATTTTTTACATAAATTAATCCTACTTCTTTCTCTCTCATTAAATTATTCAGTTCATTTTCTCCTTTAAAATACATATCAGTGATGTTCTCAATTCAAGTTCTAATTATTTTTTTGATGTATATTCATTTTTGGTTGGAGTAAAAACCAAATCTAGGACATAACAGGGGGTCCATCTTTGGAAATCCAAAAACAATAAAATTAGGTATGGATGATCCATATCCCACGATAAAGAACACAAGAAAAAAAGATAAAATATCAAGATAATCCCAAAATATTTTTGAGATAAAAGAGGGTGCATTCTCTTATCTGAAAGGAGGATGTTCAAGGTCCATTATGAGCTACCATCAGTGGATCTAAGGAACCTAATTATAATCTTTACACCCTAGACTTTATTCTTATTTTAACTTTTTTTCTAGTGTTTTATTTTTAGAGAAAATAAGTTTGAGGGGAAAGGGTGAAAATATCTCTTAAGAACAAATGTTTGTCTTCATCCTCTTGAAGGGAGGAATCACTCACTACAAGACCATCTTAAATTAGAGATTATTCAACTTCTAAAATCCTCTTACAATAAAGATTGACCTACCCTTTTGAACCAGAAGGAGACTACTTTTCCTCCACCTACTGGATACCTAAAACTCCATTATTATTGGGAATAGAAAGTTGTTATAGCTCATGAAGACCTTGTTCTGAATTGGTTCCCAAAATGCCCTGAGTAGATTCCTTTATGTCTAGATAATCCCTTAGGTAAGAATTATAACCATGATCTAGAGGAAAAGGATGTTCCTTTTTAGTTATTGGAGGAGAAAAATCATGAATAGAAATAAAATCCTTGCCTAGGTTAGAAAAATTGATCAGATGATCACACCTTGGCTTGTGGAAAGGCTGTTAGAAGTAGCAATTTTTTTTAAAGATGTTAAAAAGATCCAAGTTGGGGCATCCAATCTTTCTCACCCATTTTTTAAACAAGGGAGATCTAAATCCTACACAAACTTGCCTTGGACATTCCACCACTTTGTGTCAAACCTGATTGTACTTGAATCATCTTAAAGGTAAAACTTTGTAATTGAGAATCATGTCCAAGATATATGATAGAATAAGAGTTTTATGGAATTATGGAAGGGTTTTGAGAAGTCAACCACACCATAAACCCTTATAAACCTCTTCTAAAAATCCTTGTTCTAATCAAACTTGATGAAAAAACTTATAATGCTAACTAAATACTATGATAATGAATCATCACGTATGACCAAAGGAAGATTATATGACTTGATCTAGGTTTGAACCTTTGAAAACTACTATAGTATCTAGGTCAAATAAGGGGTCTAAAGGGAACATAAACACATGATGGTTTAATACAAACTAGGGGTCGTTACTCAATACAAAATTATCATCCTCCACTATTTGGAAAAAGGACATAACATAAACCATTTTAAAGTAGAAAAAGACATAACTAGTCATGTTTAGGCCAAACACATTTTGACCATTGAGAAATATCTTCACAAGAGGGACATTTTAACAAAAATCTAAAAGTAAAGGTTTTACATCCCAAAAGCTTATCAATAGCTGATATTTCCTTCATGGTAAATTTTAGAATAGGGGAATCAATGGAAAAGGCTAATTCGAGCCCCCATAGGAAGACTATATCTAGTTTATCTTGGCTCAAACCTACAAAATTAGAATAAGGTACTACCTCATCCTTCTCCTCATTGATCCTATTGACTTCCAAAAATGAAAATTTACACTTATCTATAAAGTGTGGTGGTATTATAAGGTTTGAGTAGATAATAGATGAGTGATAAAATTACCATAGGAATGAAAAGGGTTAGTCACATTCTTAAAATCAGAAAATACCAAAATTTTTAGAGCCTTGCATGAACCACCATTTCTCTTAAAATAATAGATCTATTCACATCCCCAAAATCATTTTTTACACTACCATCCATAGTGGCAGATTTTATATGCATATCATCACCAAAAACCTTTAAATTTTTGACACTTTAGCCCATGGTATTAACTACCCCTAACAATCTATGGATCTCCCTAAGGCTTTCTCTACCTACCTTTTTCCCACCATCAATCCATTTTATTCTTCCATTTACAAGATATGAAATGAATTCATATTTACCTTCATTATACCTTATACTTAACTCCCTCACCACTAGTTTTTCCATCTGTTATGACCAGGTATTTCACTCCTTGTTATTGTGCATTGGATGTTACAACAATATGATTGCAGTTCATGTTTTAAATATTACTACCCTTAGTCAATGGTTTAATTATGGTTAATGAATATATTTAGAGAAGAACCAATGATTTATTGTATACCAACAAAGTTGATATATGTATTGAAAGTTTTTTATGTATAAAATTATATTTTTGAATTATTTCTAGGTTATCTAGTTTTGTATATTCTTATTTGATTAAGAAATTTAATTTTTGAAATTTTTTTTGAAGTGTGTGTGTATATATATATTTTAAAAAGTGATTTATATATATATATATATTTATTTTTTGTTAGTTATATTTACACCAATTTATATAATTTAAGAACTTTTAAAACAATTTGTTTGGAGTTATATTTTACTTTTTGTGTATCAATGTGACTTAATAGTTAAAAGGGTTTAATGAAATAATTATTTATAAAAAATTCAATATATATTTATAACCAAATATTAAATATAGACAATAAAATAATTATGAAAATTTATATATTTATTTTATGTGACCTGATCCTCCTTTAAATGAAATTTATATATATCAAATAAAATATTTTTGATAATTGTTCAAATTCTCTTGTGTGACATAATCCTCTAATAAAATTAATTTTCCCATAATAAAAAAATACAAAAGAATACATTACTATTTTGAATATAAACATGAAAATATATACCCAAATCATGTTGCACCCTCATAAAATAATCAAATCAAAACAAGTCAAATAAAAACTATCAAAAAAGTTAATAAACTCAATTTCTCATTATTAAAATTTCTTGAATATTTAGTCAAATACTACTTTTTTTGAAACATATTGTAAAAAATATTTATATATATATATTAATTATATAGATGAAGGATCCATTATTATTTTATTTTTAAATATTTACAACTTAGTATATCAATAATCATTCTTGTGTGGGTGTGTGTGTGTGTGTGTGATTATCACTAAGTAAACTATAATTTTTATCTATATATATTTTTAAGAGAAATAATTTTTATTTATATTCATATGGACATAACTATTTGTTCCACTTTATTATAGATAAATTAAACTTCACATATACTTGAATTTTGGTATCAACACTTATAGGAATTAGTTGTCGATCAATATATTTTAATTGGTTGGTATCAACTACATTTATGGTGTTTTCTTCGACATGTCTATATAAGGGGATAAAAATGGTGCATAGTTTTCTAGAGTATTATTAATTATTAATTGAGACTAGTTGTATAAATTTGAATTAATAAATTTTTTATGGAAGTTAATACAAAATTTACCTAAAAATTTAGATTTCATTAGAGAAGTTTTTTTACGACCATAAAATTTGATATTCACATGTGAATAAAGTTGTGGTATGGAAAATGGGGTTTACATTCAAATATAACACATCTAATCATAAACATGTATTTAAGCTTAATAAATATTAATTACTATTTCAATCCCATAGCAAAAATCGAAATGGAGAGTGTTTAGAGAAGTATCTTTTCTTCACAACCCATAACTAATAGTTATATTTCGATAAAAAAAGTTGGAGTTTCTATAATCAAACCATGAGAACCCATGAAACACAAAGGAATTGAGAACCTCATCAAAACTATACATTCCACATATGTGGAAACCAAAATTGTCAAGATGAACTATGGACTTCATATTTATAAAAAATAAAGGGTGAAAAAATCTAATTGGCAAATGCATTCATTAGGTTTATAGCTTTGAAAACCTCCTTGTTTTATATTTTCATGTTGACTTGGGAAATTGATTATTTTTTTGAAACAATAATATATATATATATATATATATATATATATATATATATATATATATATATATATATATATAAATTTAAAGGATAAGTAATATGAGTTATTCTAGTTTTAAAACACTAGCTACTGATCAAGAAACACGATTGTGTACACTATTAGTTGTAGTGGTAAAATGCAATTTGGCCAAGAAGTCTATTGTAAATTTATTATCACTATAGTGAAATTCAATGATAATGAATTAAATATAGATGATTGATCTTATCCAAAATTATTTAAAAATAAATTCTACATGCTATTTCAAATTTCCTTAGATTCTTGGATACCTTATCTATAAGATTAATCTGAATTCCTCATTCATTTTATTATATAGTTGAAAAAATGCACTAGTGCACCCATGTATTTATTTACCTATTGAATTGAAATTATAATATTAATGGAATGTAAGCCAAAACATAATAAGAGAAAAAAATATAAGACCAAAAAACCCTAAGGACCTAATTACAAAAATGGGACCATAACACTAGAAACATAAAATCTACATTTGTAAGCCTTAGAAAT
Organism: Torreya grandis; assembly: GCA_037957365.1. NCBI lineage: Eukaryota > Viridiplantae > Streptophyta > Pinopsida > Cupressales > Taxaceae > Torreya > Torreya grandis. Next base: position 59,814 of record JARHVA010004713.1, read on the forward strand.
GTGCAAATTACATTTCTAGGAAAGATGTTGTAAACACACAAAACAAAGGGAGAGGAGAGAGAAGGGGTGAGAGATAAAGATGGAATTCATATGAAATAAAAAAAATATGGAACATAGAGAAACATGCCGACAAAACATAAATTAACCAATCATTAATAAACACACATGCAATAAATAACTAGAAACATAGAAAAATTATGAGAAAAAATCTTAATATTAACTAATAATTGAAAAACACAAAGGTATGAAATAATAAAGAAATTTTATGAAAAATAAATTTTTATGTTAATTTGTTTGTCTAAATAATGTTTCATTTTTATTTTTCTATGTGTACATATATATTAAAGTAAAGTAGGTAGAGAGTAGATAAGAAATTTTGTGCACTCAAAAGATTCTACAATAAAATCCAATGTACCACTGAAGAATACAAGAAAATTTACACTTGGTTATTTTACGTTAAATAACAATCTTCTAAAATATAGAAAATAAATTTTAGAAATTATATACTTTGTTTAATTGGAAATGTGAGGGTGCCCCTATTTAAGTTTCATGTTTCTAAATATGTATTTAATCCTATGTTAATGATGATATGAGGATTTCCCTATAGAATTTTATGACTTTTAATCTATGTCATATCCTACTTTAATTTCATATTATCACTTGTAGTAACTAAAATGCAAGGATAAATAAATTATATGAGTACTAACGAGTGGATGTTAAAAAATAACCTAAACATATCCTCTATTAGGAATAGGTGTTACATGCTTAAGATGTCTAGGAGTAAGTAAAATGTAAATTACCTTTTATATGGTATAAAAAAATAATGAATGTCACCATCATAGGTTTCATGGAGTGTTTAATATAGATAAAATAGGTTAAATACATGTCTTTTTTTTAATGTGAGATGACTTATGAAGAACATATCTAAAAATATATTAAGACCATCAGTTGTAAGATAATATATGAAATCACTAATGTCTTACATAGAAATAAAAATACATGTCCATACTCAATTCTATTTATGGTCCTCTTTTAATATTTAATGGCATGTACAACCTTGTATTATGTGCATGGACTTTATCCAATTGGTATTTCTTGCATATTCAAGCATACCTTGAAACATATCTATTTATCTTCAGCCAATAATACTTCTACTCTAAAAAGCTCCATAGTCACAAGATTTGGGGATAATGTTTTTCTTTTTTTTTAATAAATTAGAGAGCCTAATGATTTATTTTGTAGGCCTTATTTAGTACCTCTCCACCTAGATGGATTGGGAAATTGTTCTCATTTTCTATGTGTATGAAGTTAATGATTGGTCTTAATAATTATCAATTTTTTATTTGACTTAGCTTTTGAGTGTTTTAGAGTCAGCTTGTGAATGATCTTAGTGATATGTATTCATATTAGAAAGAGTAACAAAAATTTTATCAGTGTTGAATAGTGTATATATTTATATCAAATAAGTTCCCAAGTCCCTTTTGAATGAGACATTATTTCATTTATAAATGAATCTAATTGAATAATTACTCATGCCATGGACATGATAGGATTATGGGTTCACCCTAAGGATGTGTTTGATTTTATAAAATAGTCTTTGTTATGAGTGGGTGATCCTAACTAGCTCAAGTCATTATCGACTAGAAATAACATTTATAACTAGAAAAACTAACCTGATTATAGATAGACTAAAATAAGAGTCTAGAGATGTTTGTGATAGATATATAAAAAATTTGAAATAGACAGTGAGGATATCATTAGCATATAAATATAAGGATTGAAAAATAATATAGAATTAATGTTGGAAAAGACGATAAATTATGACTTTGTTTTTGTGCTCAAGTCATGTGTGGTAAATGTGTGGCAAGATTAACATTGTCAAATATTGAATACCAAATTTTAGTGTCTATATTATGATCACACACATATGGATTGAATTGGGGAAACTTTAGACACCTAAAATTATCTCAGATGTTGCTAGTATATGTCAAATTACATTTTTTAGGATGGTTTTATCAACTATTGGTCTAAATAAGGTGTTATTGGCACATTTATCTACTTTTGATCATTTTCACACCTTATACTAGTACCATATATATGTCATATTCTAAGTCCTCCCTTGTTTACCCCACTTTGACCTCTACATCTAGAGCATATCCAATGCTCTACACATTTTATGGGTCATTGATGTGAATCGAAGCCCATAGATGTGCTCCCTTCCATCTCTTGCACACATGACCCATTTTTTGTCTTTTTATTAATTTTTTTTTACCGTTGAACCTTAGCTAGGGGAGAAATAGATTTTTCATTTAAATTAAATTTTCCTATAAATACATAATTATTGTAGTTTGTTCTCAAAAAGTTAAAATTAGAGGACTAATTTTATCGTTCACATGAATTTAATGAGAACACGTAAGCATTATATTAGAAATCATGAAATTGTTAGAATGTTCAATGAATCTCATGAGTTTATTTTTATACACACGCCATAAGACACTAGTTTTTATGTTATTATAATTAATATAATTATTGAGGTTTGTTATTTTTTATAGTCTTCTCATATAGGATCCTAAAAACATTAAGATAGTTTTAGTATGTTTTCATTTAATAGAAGTCCCAAAATGCATTTTGTTTTCCTTAAATTTTTAGGCATTGCTATATAAATAGGGTAAGAGGAATAAATATTTTTTCTAACAAACTAGAATGAAAACAAAATAAACTAAGTGATTTTTTTAAATATTAGGGGTAAGAAAAAACCATTCAACAATTTTGTTTTAGACTTTTGAATTTTGTCTAAAGTCTCTAAAACACTTTGTATGTCATTAAGAGAGTAAAAAATATTCTTAAATAATTTGCATTGATTTTTGAAAAAAAATTTGGGTCATATTTCTTGTCATTTTTTGTTGAACATTTCCAATGTCACAATATTTGATTGTCCCCATATCAAAAAATAAAATCACATAACCCTAAAATATTTGTGTTTATTTTACTTTTAGAATTTAAATTAATTGATTATAATTTATTTATGTATCTTATATATTATTTAACTTAATTAATTTTAATTGATTATTTTTTTCACTACTAAAAATATATCCGTTTATCCATGTTACAATTACGTGCATTGGGTGAAAAGTGGTAAAATTTATTTTGTTAGATTTGAAAGTTGGATGAAGTAATAAAAATAATAAAATTAGATTTATGGAATTTGTGTATCATTTTCCCTACCCGAAAACTAATATTCGAAACCCTAGGTTGAATATTTTTTCTTTGATTTGTTAAATGGATAGTATTTTAAAAATGCTAAGTTTAACTATGAACCAAAATTGCATATAAATTTTAATACATTAGAGCCCTTATTATGTTTCTATTAATATATTTTATTTTTATATCTATTGATATTTGTGGGTCTTAATTCCATTTGTTATGATACATCATGTGTATTAAGTAAATTTCCATTTTAGGTGTACTTTAAATGCCTTGAAAGCTAATTTTAAATGATGATTTAATGAACTACTTATAAAATATTATGAAATCAACAAATCATAGATATTAAAATATGAAGGAGAGAAAAGCATCTTATAAGGAATAAAAATAGTTAGCGAACCAAAAAATTCTCAATAGTTTGTTAGAGTGATCAATTACAACAAGAAGTTTATAATATACATCAATACTAAACAAAATGGTTTTTTATCAAATTTGAGGCCATATCAAGGCTACCAACTCAACCCAATTAGTGTTTTAATAACAATAATAAATAGTTGATAAGACTCACTCCTTTCAAGAATTCCTAGACATGATTTTTTTCAATTTTCTGCCTATGAAACAAATGCTTTGAAATGACCCTTTGACTCTACATGATCTATATCAAGCATTTCATATCTTGAACCATGACAAAGCCATTAACATTGATGGATTCCCTTATTAATTATATAACTCCACATGGTAATTTGTTGGGCGCAACCTAATTCATATTTTAAAATAAGCTACATAAAATAAATATTTGGGTTCCCTTATCAATCAAGGAAATATCAAATTGATAAGGTAAAGTTAGTGACTCAAAGCTTATCATCAGTTTTTGCTTGATCAACTTATTGAATTTGTCTTATAGGATTCTCACCAAAGTTCATACTAAAAGATCTATCTCATTTTACCTATCATTATTATACTGAATAAAACTGATTTTATTAAAACCATATATATTATTGAGAACCTTAATTTTATTTTTAAAGGTATGGAATGGGAAAGAGTCTCTCATTAGATAACCATCTTTATCAAACTAGATTTAGAGGAGGCTTATGATTGAATTGAGTGACCTTTCATAATGACCATGTTGTAGGCTTTTATATTTGGCTAATTCTTTTTATTTAATTTATCTAAACACTATTTATGGATGCATCAGTATCTCTCACTATAAATGATATCAAATATGATTGTATTATCCTCCATTTCTCCATATACCAAGGACCTAAATTTATATATCCTATCTTTAGAAGTACTAGGTTATTTTTTGGCTTATAAAGTGGAACATAATCTCATCCATGGTATTTTTATTCTAAACTGATATTCTCAACCCATCGATGGATAATTTTTAGATTATACCTTGCTTACTCTTAAACATTAATAAAAAGTAATTCAAATAAATTATGGAGTATCTATCTTATAATGGGGTAAAACTTAATGATTTTAATAGTGTATGATGTCCATGCTAGATTGTTTTTTCCAATATATATGGAAATGGATTTGTAGTGTTGTACATTTAAAAAAATTTGGCCTCTCCTTTGCCTTTGATATATCTCATGTATAGTTAAGGTAATATGTCATTAAAATTGAGAAAATAGGTTAATATTAATTTACCAAACCCGTTTCTTTTGTGAGGAAGTTCTAGGTGTGCACTAGTTTTATTTTAAGATACTCATGTCTATTAGTCTTCTTGTTGGGAGCCTTATAAATCCTCCTATGATATGTTCACCAAAATTCTCAAAGACTTTCTTTGGTCAAATACCTTTAATCATGGGGGTTCTGTAGATTTTCCAGAGATATTTGTTTTCTTCCTTGGGATAAAGAAGGTATAGGAATTATTGACATGCATATATAGAGTAATAATTTATGCACCAAGTGTGTGATTAGATACATTAAATTTAATGAATGTTAAACAATGTTTTCATAATTATATATGGTCTACATCTCATTGTAATAAATCTAGTTGGATAAACATTGGTTTTCATATTGTTCTAATCACATCTACTCTAGTCAAAATTGAAGATTCTTTTATGGTGAAAATAATTTGGAAAGCCTATAAGTCTATCAAGCACCACTTAAGATGGGTCGGTGAAGGATTTTATAGTGATCTTTCCTTCTATGAGTACATTATCTAGTGGTCTCCCATCATGACAAATACTAGCCTTCTATTTGCATAATTGCATAATATAAAAGATTTAAATAGTTTTAAAAACAAAATACAAACTATAAAGTATTTGGTTTAATATGAATTCAATTTAATTAATTTTGGTTTAGTAGTTGTTCTATACATTTGGGATTTAATGCCAAATATAATGCTTCATAACTTAGGTCTATAACATCCACATCCATGTTGTAAATATTGTAGGTGGTATTTTGATACCTACTTAAAAAAAATATTCTCTAAATCTCCTTTATTAGATGATAATCCATTTGTATTATACACTTATAAATCTCAATAGATGTTGCATTTGTTTATAATAATATAATATTTAAATGTATTATTATGTATATTTTTATATAGGTAAACTAACTCAATTGTGATGTGAAGACCAAAATTATATAGGCCATAAATTTTGATCTCTAACTCCATTTAAGATCTTGTTTTTGCCAAAATGACAATCTTAGAAATTTTAATTCATCCATAGTTGGTAGTATCCTATTAGATATGTTTTAAAAACTTTTATATTCCATAGATTACTATCTAAGGTTGTAAAACTATGTTTTAAGATTTTTTGGGATTTTTTTATTATTAGAAATGGGATATTTTTGTACTCAAACATGAACTGTAATATAAATTAACCCATTAGGGTAATTTTAATATAAACTATGTGGAAATTTTTAGGATCATATGATATTTCATGTAAGACTTATAAAAATAATGGTTGAAAATTCACAATAAGATGAAAGTTACCAAAGATAGAAGTTTTCTAAAAATTTCATGGGTTAGTCAGGTTTGGGTGCTCTAGGTAGATTTTGATTTTTAAAAAAAAATTTAACTATGCATGTTAACTCCAATTATGAGTTGAGATTTACTTAAATAATCTATTTTAATAATTTACTTAATGAATTAGAATCAATATAGAAGTCTTTTTTCATGCAATTTTTATGTTTTTTACCTATTGGTATTTTGCTTAGATAGTTTGTGTTTTCATCATCTAGTATCAGATTAAGTTTGAATCTTGGAGTTAATAACTTTGTGAATTTATATTTCAAATTTTGGTCTAATATTTTATGATTGAGTAATAGGTATAATATATGGAAAAAGGATAAGGATGATAATTAATTAATCAATTAAACATTACTATACAAAAGATGTAGAGTCAAGTGGAAAAGTAAATTAAAATTGTCACAAATTAAAGACAAAGGAAAGTAAGAGATGAAAGAGAGGAAGAAATAGATAGTGAAGATGAAATCTAGTAAGATTAGAATCTATAAAAACCACCATCAATGGAAGAAAGGATGGTTAGTGATCTAGAGATAAAGAATGAAGGAATCAAGTTTGAACATTCTAGATTATGAAGGCAATTTAAAAACAAAGGAGTTAATAGATTGGATTAACAACATGGAGAGATTTTCTAAATGGAATCCTATGAGATAAGTTGAGAAATTAAAGTTTCCATGCACAAAATTGAAGGGTCATGCAATGATTTGGTGGGATAAACTATAGAAATAGAGATAAAGAAAAGGTAAAGATAAGATTAACATGTGAGGAAAGATGGAGAAGAATCTAAGGTAGAAATTTCTTCCTATGGATTATGTAAAAACCTATATATAATGTTCTATAATTTATGAAAAAAGTATCAAAGTATATAAAGGTATAAAAATGAGTTTTACAAGATGTATATATGAGTGGAGCATAACAAAATAAAATAATATATGGATTCAATGAATTTAAATGGTTTGATGTTTTATATTCAAGATGAATTGAGCATGCATAGAGTACATTACATGGTGGAAGCTTATCAATTAGCTTTGAAGGAAGAAGAAAAATAAAATAAATAGAATTTTAGAAGATCAATTGGGCCAAGAAGAGGATAATCCCCTCCAGTAAGGGGGTGAGGTGGTTCTAATACCACTAGAGGTAGGTTTAATGTTACTAGAGGAGAATCATCACATGGTTAAAAAAGGAAAGAAGATAATAGACAAGGATTTTAATACCAATAAAGAGGTAAAGGATATTAAAGAGGATGAGGCTATGGTGGTTTCCAAATCAACATAGGTATTATGTTTTTTACAGATGTGGATAAAAATGGCTTAAAGTATTTGAGTGTCTCCATTATCATGACAAAAAATTGAGGCAAGAGGATTTCCCAAGAGTGAATTTAGTTAAGACTAAAATAGAATAAAAAAATATTGAAGTTATGGAACATATATTGGATAAAATTTCATGGTAAGGATAATAATGATTACTCCAAGGAAAAAATAGGTATATATTAAGGAAGATGGTGATGCATGGCTATAAATAAATATTTTTCTAATAAGGTGTACTTCAATGGCTAGGATATGTAAATTAACTATAGATGGTGTTAGTTGTGAAATATGCTTTTTGAGGACATGATTAAGAAACTAGGTTTGTAATGTGAAAATCATCCATATCCTTATTAGATTTCATGTTGTATTAAATGGAATGAAGTTATAGTAGATAAATTGTGCTTAATCAAGTTTTCCTTAAGATACATTTATAAAGATGGAATATGGTGTGATGATATACCAATGGATGTATACCATGTGTTATTGGGAAGGCCATGCCAACTTTATAGATAATCAAAATATGATGTAGTAAATAACACATAATTTTTGGAAATGTGCCAGAAAGGTAGTTTTACTACCTTTTAAATAGGAAATTCAAGCGAAAATAATGCTATCCATGAAAATTTTATCAAAGAAATCAAGATCATAGGTTGTTATTATGCATTAATATCAAAGAAAGAAGACATAAGTGGTGAAAAAAACCAAAGTAGCTGAATTATTAAAATAATATGTAGATGTTAGACATGATATGTACCAGATGGTTTACCACCAAAGAGATACATTCAATATCATATTGAATTGATTCTAGGATTATCTCTACCCAATCAAGTAACTTATAGGATGAGTCTAACAAAACATGCAAAATTAAATAAATAAGTTACTGAATTGGTGAGAAAGGGTTTACTAGGGGAGAGCATGGTTCCATGTACAACACTAGTATTACTAAATTAGAAGAAAAATTGAGGGTCAAGGATGTGTTTGCATAATAGAGTAATCAATAAAATTAACATCAAATATAGTTTCCCTATACCTAATTTATGTGATATTATGGATGCACTTGAAGGAGAAAAAATATTTTCAAAGATTTATCTAAAGATTGGTTGCTATAAAATTTAGATTCATGAAGGTGATAACTAGAAAAATAACATTCAAGACTAGGGATGGCTTATATGAGTGGATGGTGATGCCATTCAGATTATCTAATATACCTATCACATTTATGAGGGTGATGAACATTGTGCCAAAAGATTACATTGGTAATCTTGTGGTTATTTATTTTAATGTTATTTTGATATTGATTAATAGTAAATAAGAGAAAATAAGGCATTTGATAATGTTACTAGAGTTGTTAAGAAAGGTTAAACTCAATAAATAAGGAAGGAAACAAGGTTGACATTCTAGATTATGCAGGGAGTTTAAAACAAGAGGAGTTAATAGATTGGATTAACAACATGTAGAGGTTTTTCAAATGGTAAACCATGAGATAAGATGATAAGTTAAAGTTTATATGCACAAAATTGAAGGGTCATGCAATGATTAGGTGAGATCACATGGAAAAATAGAGATAAATAAAAAATAAGGATAATATCAACATGTGGAGAAAGATGGAGAATAATCAGAGGGAAAAATTTCATCCTATGGATTATGCATAAACACTATACAAAAGATTCTAGAATTTAAGGTAAAAGGGTTAAAGTATCAAGGGTATACATATGATTTTTACAAGTTGTCCATATGAGGGAAGCATGAAAAAATAGAATAATAAATGGTTGCAAGGTATATAAGTGGTTCAAAGTTTTATAGTCAAGATGAATTGAGCATGCATAGAATACATTTCATGTAGGAGGCTAATCAATTATCTTTGAAAGAAGGAAAAAACAAAATAGATAGAATTTTAGAAAACCAACTAGGCTAAGAAGAGGATAATCCCCTCCATTAAGGGGATGAGGTGATTCTAATACCATTAGAGTTGGGTTTAATCTTACTAAAGGAGAATCATCACATTATACAAAAAAATAAAGAAGATTATACAAAAGGATTTCAATACCAGTAAAGAGGAAGAAAATTTTAGAGAGGATGAGGCTGTGGTTGTACTACATGGTTGTTTCCAAATAAACATAGGTCTTATTTTTTTATATAGATGTAGAGAAAAAGGGCATAAAGCATTTGAGTGCCTCCACCTTCATCAACAAGAAATGATGAAAGAGGATCACCAAAGAGTTAATTTAGCTGAGACTGAAATAGAAGAGATAAATATTAAAGTTATAAAAGCATATATTGGATAAAATTGTATGATAAGGATAACAATAATTTATCCATGGAAATAATAGGTGTATACTAGGGAAGATGGTGATGTTTGGTTGTAAATAAATATTTTTATAACAAGGTGTACTTTAGGGGGTAAGATTTATTAATTAATTATAGATGGTGGTGGTTGTGAAAATATGATTTCTAAGGACATGATTAAGAAACTAGGTTTACAATGTGAAAATCATCTGTATCCTTATCATATTTCATGTTGTAAGAAAGGGAATGACGTTACAATAGATAAAAGGTACTTAATAAAGTTTTCTTTAGTATAAACTTACAATTATGAAATATTTTGTGATATTATACCAACGAACGTATGTTATGTGTTATTGGGAAGGCCATGGAAATTTTATAAAAAGTCAATTAATGATGAAGTAAATAATAAATGATTTTTGAAAAGGTACTAGAAAGGTAGATTTACTACCTCTTAAATAATAAGTTCATATTGAAAGAATTGTATCTATGAAATAATTTATCAAATACATTAAGATGATAGGTTTTTGTTTTGTATTAATAACAAGTAAATAAGACCCATATGTGGTGAAAATACTAAAAGTAGAAAAAGTGTTGAGATAATATGTAGATGTTATACATGATATGTACCATATTTTTTACCACCAAAGAGAAAAATTCAAGATCATATTGATTTTATTCTAGGATTATCTCTACCCAATCAAGTATCTTATAGGATGATTCTAATAAAACATGCAAATTTAAATAAATAGGTTACTAAATTGGAAATAAAGGGTGTAATAAGGGAGTGCATGGGTCCATGTGAAACACTAATATTACTAACTCTAAATAAAAATTGAGGGTTGAGGATGTGTTTCTATAATAGATAAATCAATAAAATTACCATCAAATGTAATTTTGTTGTACCTCATTTACATGATATGATAGATGTGATTGAAGAACAAAAATAATTTTCCAAGATTAATTAAGCATGGTTACTATCAAATTTAGGTTCATGAAGGTGATAAATGGAAAATAGAATTCAAGACAAGGGATGGATTATATGATTCCATGGTGATTCCATTCAGATAATCTAATACACCTAGGACATTTATGATGGTGATGAACACATTTCCATGAGATTACATTCGTAATCTTGTCATGGTTTATTTTTCATGATAGTTTGATATTCATTAAGAGTAAATAAGAGGAATTAAGGCATTTGGTAATGGTACTATCTTTTTTAAGAAAGGAGAAGCTCAAGAAGGAAGGAAGGAATCAAGGTTAACATTCTAGATTATAGAGGTAGTTTAAAACCATAGGAGTTAATAGATTGGATTAATAACATAGAGAGGTTTTCCAAATGGAAAAATATAAGATAAGATGAGAAATTAAATTTTTCATCGATAAAATTTAAGGGTCATGCAATGATTTGGTGGGATCACCTATAGAAATAGAGATAAAGAAAAGGTAAGGATAAGATCAAAATGTGGAGAAAGATGGAGAAGAAGATGAGGGAGAAATTTATTCCTATATATTATGCACAAACCCTATACATAATATTTTATAATATTAGGAAAATGAATCATAATATACAAGGGTATATGTATGAGTTTTATAAGTAGTCCATATGAGTGGAACATGACAAAATAAAATAACATATTGTTGAAAGGTTTTTTAATGGTTTAAAGTTTTCTATTAAAGATAAATTGATCATACATAGAATATTTTTCATGGTGGATGATTAAAAAATAGATTTTAAGTAAGAATAAAAACAAAATAGGTAGACTTTTAAAATATTAACTAAGCCAAGAAGAGGATAATCCCCTATAGTAAGGGGACAACGTGGTTCCAATACCACTAGAGGTGGGTTTAATCTCATTAGAGGAGAATGATCATGTGTTTAAAAAAATAAAGAAGATAATAGAGAAGGATTTAAATACCAATAAAGAGGAAGAGGATTTTAGAGAGAAAGAGGCTATTATGGTGCTCGATGGTGGTTTCCAAATCAACACATGTCTTATGTTTTTTTATAGATGTGGAGAAAAAGGACATAAAGAATTGGAGTGTATCTACTATCATGAGAAAAAAAATGAAGAAAGAGGATTACCCAAGAGTGAATTTAGTTGAGATTAAAATAGAAGAGAAAAATATTCAAGCTATAGAAGCATATATTGGATAAAATTTCATGATAAGGATAATAGTGATTTCTCCAAGGAAAGAGTAGGTATATACTAAGGAAGATGGTGATATATAGATGTAAGAAAATATTTTTATAAAAAGGTATAATTAAATGGGTAGATATATAAATTAATTATAGATAGTAGTAGTTGTGAAAATAGGCTTTTTAAGGACATGATTAGGAAACTAGGTTTAAAATGTGAAAATCCTCCATATCCTTTTCATATTTCATGTTGTAAGAAAGAAAATGAAGTTATAGTAGATAAAAGGTGCTTAATTATGTTTTCTTTAGGATAAAATTATGAATATGGAATATGGTGTGATGTTATACCAATGGATGCATTCCATGTGTTATTGAGAAGGTCACAAGATTTTTATAGAAAATAAATTCATGATAAAACAAATAAAACATATAATTTTTGGAAAGGTGCCACAAATTTAGTTTTGGTACCTTTAAAAGAATAAGTTTAGGCTGAAAGCATATTATCCACAAAATAATGTATCAAATACATGAAGATGATAGGTTGTTATCATGCATTAATAGCAAAGAAAGAAGAAACATAAGTGGTGAAAATACCAAAATTAGTAGAAGTGTTGAAATAGTATGTCAATGTTATACATGATATGTACCATATAGTTTACCATCAAAGAGAGACATTCAAGATCATATTGATTTGATTCTAGGATTATCTCTACACAATCAATAAACATATAGGATGAGTCTATTAGAACATGCAAAATTAAATAAAATAGTTAGTGAATTGCTGAGAAAGTGTGTAGTAAGGGAGTTCATGGGTCCATGTTCAACACTAGTATTACTAAATCAAAAAAAAAAAAAAAGGGTTGAGGGTGTGTGTACATAGTAGACCAATCAATAAAATTACCATCAAATATAGTTTTCTTATACCTCATTTACATGTTATGATGGATGTGTTTGAAGGAGAAAAATACTTTTCTAAGATTAATTTGAAGAGTGGTTGCTATCAAATTTAGATTCATGAGGGTGATAAATGGAAAATAGCATTCAATACTATGGATGGATTATATGAGTCGATTGTAATGCCATTCAAATTATATAACACACCTATCACATTTATAAGGGTGATGAACATAGTGCAATGAGATTATATTGGTAATCTTGTGGTGGTTTATTTTGATGATATTTTGATATTCATTAAGATTAAATAAGATAAAGTAAGGAATTTGAGAATGGTACTAGAGTTGTTAAGAAAGGATAAGATTTATGAAAATTTGAAAAAGTGTAACTTTATGCACAATAATTTGGTATTTTTGGGATTTGTATTTTTAGTATTTGGAGTAATGATGGATGAAGGAAAGATAAATCAAATTACTATGTTATATCCTAATAAGCATAACAAAGGTAAGAATTTTTCATTGTTTAACAACTTTTTACAAAAATTTCATTAACAATAATTAGTAGTATTATTTCACCAATAACAAATAGTGTGAGAGGAAAATAATGTGTGTGGACAAGGGTAAGAGTAGAAAGATTTGAGTTTTTGAAGAAGAACATTATATGAAAACCTTTTTATTATTACTGTTTTTAAAAAAGTGTTTGAGGTGGATTGTGATGCCTCACATGTGGAAATTAGTGATGTGTTGAGTGAAGAAGGAAGTCCAATAGCATATTTAGTGATAAATTGAATAAGAAAAGAAATAAGTATTATATATATGATGTTGAATTATACGTCAATGTACAAGCATTAAGACATTGGAGCATTACCTAGTGCCTAAGTCATTTACCTTGTTTACAGATCATGAGGCCTTGAAGTATGTGAAAACTCAAGAAAAGTTAAATATTAGACATGCAAAGTGGGTGTCATTATTTTGGGGATATAATTTTGTTTTAAAGTGTAAATTAGGAAATCAAAATTAGGTAGTTGATGATTTGAGAAGGTCAATGGTGTTGTTAACTACTATAGTGAGTGAAGTAGTTGGATTTGAAGTTGTTAAGGAATTATATGATACTAATAATTTAAAAAATAGTGTGTTTGTTTCGATAATTACATATAAGGTATTAAAACTTGAACATAAATGACACAATACCATGTATATTACGTGTTTTATCCAAGCTATTGGCTATGTTTTAAAAGGACCATAAATAAATTCATTAAATTTTTTATGTTGTTGATGACTGTAGTGTTAAATAAAAGATTTTTTATTTTCACATCAAACTTAAATGGGTTGGTGGATATTGGTATTTATCTAACTCATAATTTTTATTCATCATAATGGTGTCCTTATTACCTATTTATTAATTTTTATTTCCAAAAAACATTCAAACCAATGAATATTATTTATGATATGCTTCTTAGGAATATATTTGAAACATAACATAATTTGAAATATTTTTGTTTTGGTAATGGATTTTGAGATCTCTATTTAGTTTTTTAATATAAAATAAAATGGATTGGAGTTATATAAATGTGAAAATGGAATGTGTTATGGGTTGAGGCTAGATTTTGGAACTAGTGATCAAGTTAATATTCTCTTTGACATGATATGAATATACTAAGAAAGTAGAATATCAAAAGCAATAATTTTTGATAGATGTTGAAGGTAACCTAGTCGAATACAAGATCATAAAATCATTTCATCATGAAATTGGGCTCAAAATATTATAAGTAAAAGAAAAAAAATGCTATACATATGTTAAACATGCTCATAGAGAAGCTCCACCTTATCACTTCTCCCTCACAAATATCTTATGTCAAATTATGATCACTTATTTTACAATATTAGATTGATAAAATAGTTCTAATGAGGGTTGAAGCAAGATTTAGGTGATTGTGTTAAATCTTATTAATCATAAAAATATATGTTTCCATTTCACTTTTGATTTATAAATATGGAAGGAATAGTCGAAACTAAAATTTTTGTTTGAATGTGAGGATGGGGAACTTTTAGTGACTTTAGGGTTGTATTATGAAATCAAAGTTTATTATGTATTGAAGAAAATTTATAGGGTCTCCCTATGTATCACATGCACATTATTAATTAGGTGTGAAATAAATGTTATACTTAGAAAATAAAATTACAGGAGGGCACCAAAACTTCAACCATTTTATTATTTATAACACCAACTAAAATTGTAAATTGATTAAAAATATTAAGTAAATGTATTTCAAAAACAAAGCCTTGTGATCATAAATATGTTATACCATCTAAATTTAATATTCAACCATTATTTCCCATCCTCTATCTTTAAAATGCTAGAATTGACAACAATAAACACTAAGGTGTCCATACTACAACACAAACAAATAAATTAAAGATAGGTACAAGTTTAAAGGAATTTTAGCTTAGAGCTAAAAGTTTGCATATATAAAATTATTATTTCATACTATTAAAAATTATAATTAACTAGAGGGTAAATCAAAGTTCATGTGACAAGTTTCTCCCCTAGATAAGTAAAGCTTGACTATTTTCAACACCAATATATAAGCTTTAAAAATAATTATTTTTTAATTTGGAAATATAATAAAAAAATGATTTCCATCCACCATCTAAAATTTATGAATTTTATTCATTTTGGATGGATAATATGATTATAATTTAAATAGTTTATCTTCTAAAATTTATTATTAGATACATGTTTTATCACATTTTAGAAAAATATAAAACTAATTCTTTAAATGTAAAAAACTATTGTGTAAAATTAGAATCCTATAGATATGAAATAAATGATATATAAATATTTGGAACTTTTTAAATATATAAATATGCTAAAATGGGAAATGATAAAGAAACACAACATTGATGGAAGTTGGATAATGTAGGTCTGACACAAAAAACATGAAGCTAACTACGAGGCTCTATGATGATCTGACACAAAAAACATGAAGCTAACTAGCAGGATCTGTGATGATGTTATGAATTATCTATAATGTTTATTTTTTCATCTTTAGACAAGTCTATTAGAATCAGAGAAATATGTCATGTAGTAGTGTCCTTAAGGTACATTGTTGTCTAAGGGTTTTTAATTTTGCAATTGATATGGCATGTTTTTTATCCTATGTGTTATGTTTGACTATGTAGGATCTCTTGATCTATTATAAAAACTAATGTGTGTCATCTTATTCACTTGTAACCTTACATAAATAGAATAAAAATGATACAATGGATACAACATAAAAAAGCTTAGAGGTTGAAATATTTATAGACCTCAATACCTCTCATGTTGAGCATTGCCTACATACCAATACTCTAAATAGGGATAAAATTCCATGTAGTTCACAAGAAACAATGGTGTGTGTGAAAGACTAGTGCAATGCTAGATGCTTGTTTAATTGTAGTGTCATTAAGTTTTTCAAATGTGATTTATGACCTTATAGGTTTATTTAGACTTTACCTCATGGATATTAAGTCTATATGTCTTTAGAATTGGGAGAAATAACAAATTTTCTATCAATGTGAAATTTTAATTTATATAGTTGTAAATATCAAATCCTCATGTGTGAAAAATTAATTGAAAATGTGCTTTTCTAGTGATCAAGAATGAATTCTTTGAAATAGTGATTAATAAACATCCAAGGCAAACCATTTCATGAATTGGATATTGATAATTTTTTTAATCATTTGGGTGAAGGGTACGATCGATGATATTAGATAATACTTAGGAATGGGATAGTCAAAATCATGTGTTGTTGTCTTAGGATCAAAGAAAATTGACTTAGGAATATGGATTAGATAGGGAATATGTAAGATATATTTTTAATGAGTAATAGGGACACTTGGGGATAAAATACTCATAAGAATGGGTCATCCACATATAAAGTGAAGCAAAAGTGGTTGAAAGACCATGGAATGAAGCATGAGTTAAGTGTGTATAATCAAGAGTCACAAGTACACTATTTTAGCTGGACATATCCTAAGTCCAAGATAATTCATATCAAATTATTATTTCATATCTTTGTTTGAAGTTATGCAACATATTCAAAGAGATAATACAAATATAAAGTCATCTACATGGATACAAACATATAGAATAATAGAACCCAATGACTATATGTAAATATTTGGTTAAGTTTGACTTCTTATAAATCCTTTATCCAATAACTACATATCAAGTCTTGAGTATAAATATCTTGGAGCTTGATTCAACCCATAAAGATCCTTCTTCAACTTATATATCCTAAATTATTTACCCTATATTTGAAAACCTTGTGGCTAACCCACATATACTTCTTATTCAATCAATACATTTTAGAGCACTTTTTATGTCAATTTGACAAATTTTCCATCCTTTATGAGTAAATAGGTCAAAATTAGTCTTACCTATGTATATTATCACTTTTTTTGATACCATGAAAACTATCCAAGGTGTGGAAACTTATATATGAAGGTTTGGTTCCCTTTGGCACACTCAGCTACTTCTATCTAAACTATTTAATTTTATGCTTTCTTGACTAGGACAAGGGTAAAAGGAGCAATGATAAAGCTGAAAATGAAATAAAAAATTAAAAAATAGGGTGATGAACCAATGTTAAGGTCAATTAAACCTATACTAAAAAAAAAAATAAGATAAATAAATAGTACACATTTATCCCATATTCATACAATGACTCTTACATTAGTATTTCACATAGAGGTCTTAATAGACACCTACACTATCTTGGGAGAAATAAATAATGGTTAAATTGAATTTCAAATTAGATAAAATTTAGAATTAGAAACTTTATATGTCCTAGAATAATATTTATTTGCTTCATAAAGGTGAGATATTCAAACAT
>JARHVA010004713.1:82500-117500 GCA_037957365.1 Torreya grandis
ATTTTGAAGAAGAAGAAGAATTTTGAAAATGTAGGGCTTTGAATAAGACTATTTAATGTTTACCTTCAAAAATCCATAAAAAGATTATTTTTGTGAGATAATTTATTAAATTTAAAGTGTATAAAATATTTATGGTAGTTTTTTCATTAATTTTGAAATTCTATCTTTTATTTTAAATTTATTTTAGCATGTTACAAGTTTGAAAACACACTATAGTTTTCCTTTAGTCCATAAAAATCATTTTATAGTCCAAAAAAGTGATTTGTTATCACGTTTTGTGAGTTTTAAAGGATAAAAATTAATTTAAAGAGTAGGTTAATGGTGGTTATGACCTTCTCAAATTGGAATATTTAAAAAAAAAAGTCATAAAATTGAATTTATCCTCTTTTTTAATGCTCTCAGCCTATGTACGGACCATCTAGGGTTTTAGGTACAAAATAACTATAAATTGATATTTAACACTTCAAAATTCATGAATATTTTAACATATATGTATGGATACATTTTTTATGTTTTTAAATTAGTTTCAAGTGTTTTATATGGTTATATATATATATTTATGCACATAACATAATTAACAGGCTTATAGGTAAGGGTTTTAGAAGGGATTAAACCTGCTAAAAGTTGAATATATTTCGAATGATTCATCAAAAGTATATCAAATTTTGTAATTAGTTTACCTAGAATTTTTTTCAAATAATCATCTGGTTTTAGGTCATAAAATGTTCTAAAGGAAAACATATACGTGTTCATATTTTTTTACACATTGATTTGATCTTAAAACATGGCTAATAATGAATGTTTCAATTTTTTATTATAATTTCCAACTATCAAACAATATTTAAGAGATTTATGGAATTGTGTAAGTCTAAATAAGATTTAATATTCACTAAGTTTCCTTAAAATCCTATGTCTAATCCTTTTATTTTTTAAATAGAACATGACAAACCTAATGAAAGGCTACAAGCCTTAATAGATCAAGTTAGTTTATTGAGGATTTTAGGCCTATGAAAGGCTTAAGACATGCATCGAAAATTGTGTAATGTGAAAATGATGATATAAGTCAATTGATGACTTTCAAACTTTTTATTTTTTATTTTTAATCCCATAAATGAAGTATATTAGGCCTATATACCAGACTGTAAGTCATTTTTTATTCATTAATCTATCATTTAAGATCATAAAATATTTACCTCTCATCATTTCGGTATCAGAGCTTAGAAGATACCTAAGAAGTAGAAGAGATAATAGCAAAAATAAGGTGTTGTATTTAATAGGACATAAGAAGAAATAATTAGTTATGAAATAGAAGCATGGTGAAAAAAGCTAAAAAGAGAGGGAAGTAGGTGGTGAAATAGATACTTGTATAAAATTAAAAATATGGCATTTAGAAGAAGTGTAAAGATGGGATTCATAGAAATACGTAGATTTTAGATAGTAAAATTAGCAACATCAATATTGCTATAAGAACCAAGGAATATGAATTCAAGTTTATCTGCAATATAGTTTTCATAAAGGAAAGGGGTTTTGATAGATGAAAATAGTACTAAGGTTATGACTAGAAAGATTTATTGGATTTGCATAAAGGTAAAAAAGAATATATGGTTGATATGGAGCTTGTGAAAAATTATAATGAAATGGAAGAACATAAACATCATGTAAGTGAGAAAGATAAGAAGGTTGAGAGGTTCTATCCTAAAGTACCTAAGCCAAACTTTTAAAATATTAAGGATGAACAAAATGAATATAAATTACTTTCCAAACCAATAAATTTGATAAATCCTTTAAGGTTAAAACAATTCAACTAAAAATTTTAAATTTCCTAGACGAGTTTGTTAATATAGTATAGAATGAGTTTCCAAGTGATAGTTTGTCAAAATAAATTGCCTTAGAAGGTAATAAGAAATAAAATAGTTGTGAAAAATACATGAAGATGATAAGAGATATGTAAAAAGAGGGATGTTAGCAAGGAGTTTATAAAGATAATGAAAAAATATAAAAATCAGTAAACATTAAAATAAACTAAAAAAATAGGTAAGATAAGTTACATGACTCCAAGGTCAAAGTATTGGATGAAGAGGTGGTTGAAATTGAGAATGAGGATCAGTTGTGCAATAAATGTAAAATTACAGTTATAGATTAATAAAATACACCGATTTGAGAGTTTATAGTGTGAGATAGAATCATGGATAACATGATAACAATGAAGAAGAATTAGAGATGCCTCAAGGGCATGATGAAATGATTGATTCTCTTAACATGATTATCTCACATTTAAGTATGGCAATGAAGAAGATATCCAAGAAAAACAAAAGTATTGTTAAGTTGAAAATATTGAACTTTATTATAAGTTAGTTTAAGAAGTGGAAAAAGGAATGTTATTATTGTAATAGTTTGAGTAGGATATCATAAGTAGGAGCTCATGAAAGCTTTCAAGTCAGGGAGTTTGATATATGTACATATGTATAAAAGTCTATCTTTTGTGAATTTTATTCAATTTTGGTTGTGATTAGCACTATAAGGTTTTGTATGGTCCATTAGGATGTGTTGATTCATAATATTTTCAAAATTATAATATATAGACTCAAAAGGACATTTTGGCCAGAATTAGTATTTCAAAATTTAAGCTTGTTTTAAATAGTTTTAAACCCTTCATATATTCTAAGAGATTTGTAAAGTCATAATTATACATATAAATGGTCAAAAGGGTCTAAGATACTTTTTATTGTGTCTTATAATCTTAAACTCATAATTATCATGTTTAAACTTAACTAACTATGTTTCCAAGGTAAATGTCTACATGAAAGGAGGCAAAGGAACTAAATTTTGTTCAAGGATAAGGTGATAGAATAGGTAGATAAATGAAAGGATATTATTTTAATTCTAGATAAAAAGATGGAAAAGATAGAGATAACTACAATAATTGTGGATAAAATTTTTTACAAAATTGAATATCGAAAAAATAGGTCATAAAACTCAATTTATCAATTTTCAAGTGCTCTTAGCCTATGTATAGGCCAAATAGGTTTTGATGTATAAAAATCATTATAACTTGAGATTTAATCCTTCAAACTTCATGAAATTTTGAGGATAGATACATAGATATGTTTATGAGGTTTTGAAATTGGTTCAAGTTTTTTTAGGTTTGTAGATAAATTTATAACCAAAACATATTTAATAGGCTTGTAGGTAATGTTATGCCCATTAGGATGTGTTCAGTCTAGTCTCTAGACTCTCAAAAGGACTTTCTTGCCAAATTATTATTCAAAAATTTAAACTTGTTCTAAACATTTTTGAAGCCATTAATATCTCCCAATTGATATGTAAAGTCATAATTATACATGTAAAATGTCACATAGGCCTAAGGTCATATTCCTAAGTGTCTTATAATCTTAAACTTAACTAGGTAAGTTTTCAAGATAAATGTCTATGTGGGAGAAAATAATGGAACTGAATGTTATTCAAGAATAATGAGATATAATAGGTAGATAAATAAAATGAGATGATTTTGATTTGAGATAATAAGGTGGATCGTATAGGGAGGAATCCAATAAATTAAGTATATGTCATTAAGTACCAAAAAGAAGATTTTTTTTGAAAAGATAGGACTGTGAATAGGAGTATGTAATGTTTACATTCAAAAAACAATAGAAAGATTATTTTTATGAGATAATTTCTTCAATTTCAAGTGAATAATGTATGTAAGTTAGTGTTTACATTTTATATGAAATCCTATCATTTATTTGGATGGAATTTTAACATGTTGTAGGTTTGAAAAGACACTACAAATTTGCTATAGTCTAGAGAAGTCATTTTATAGTCGAAGAAAGTGTTATTTTATCATGTTTTATGAATTTTAAAGCTACCAAATTAATTGAAAAATAATGATAATAGTGGGTAATAATTTTTAAATATTTATATCTAAAAAATAGGTTATAAAACTCAATTTATCCATTTTTGAGTGCCCTTAGCATATGTACAAGCCAGATAGGGTTTGATATACAAAAATCACTATAACTTGATATTTAACCCTTCAAAATTCATGAAAATTTTAGGATAGATGCATGGAGATTTTTATGAGGTTTTAAAACTAGTTTAAAGTATTTTTTATATTTTTAAATAAATTTATACCCATAACACTATCAAAAGTCTTATAAGTAAGGGTTTATGAAGGATTTAAGCCCACTAAATATTATATATATTTTAAAATATTCATCAAAAGTATATGAAATTTTATATGTAGTTTTTATGTAATTTATTAAAAATAATAAAATTATCTTAGGTTCATAATAATTTATAGATAAAAAGATATGAATGACTATGTTTTATAAAAACTTGATTTGATTCTAGAATAGGTCTAATAGTGAAGGTTTTGATCTTTTATTTTAGTTTATAGTTTTAAAAGTGTCTTGGAGAGATTTATGGAATTTTTAAAGTTAAAATAAGCCTAAATATTTACTAGGAGGCCTTAAAATTATAATTATAATCTTTTTTATTACAAAGCAAATGTGACAGACCTAGTGAAAGGCTACAAGTCTTAATAGATCAAGTTAGTTTATTGAGTGTTATATCCTTAACAAAGGTTTAAGAATTTACTATTAAAATGTGTAATGTATAATTTAATCATAGAATTTAGTTTATTTATTTCACAAGTATGAATTTTGACTCTTAATCCCTTAAACCAAATAGATTAGACCTAAATACAAGACACCAAGTCCATTTTTGTTCACTAATCAGTCATTTAAGACCCTAAAATATATACCTATCATGAAAATAATTTTTTTAGAACTTGGTGATGAAATCCAAGTTTTTAGATCCTAAAAAATGGCACAAACCTTTCTCTAGTTTTGAATATTTCCTTCCAGTTTAAGGAAATATCATACGTAGTTTTCATTGGGACATATGAAATAGAAAATTTTTAACTCAAAGGTCACCTTATGGAAAGAAGAAAAGGAATACCCATTAATAATACGAAAAAAAAAAATCAAACCAAAAAGGAAGATATAAAAAATAATCTTTGATTAAGATAAAATAACAAAATTTGAGGTTGGTTTGATTTCTAGTCTTCATTGGGTGATCCTAGAGGATAAAAATTATTATTTTTATTAGTTTATGCCTTCAACATATATTTTTACCTTGACCTAATAAATATTAAATACATAGATGTAAAAACATAATTTGTAGACATTATTAATTAGAGCACAAACACCAAATATCAATGTAAATATGTGGATGGATAGAAAAAATAGATGCCAAAATATAGTGTGCATATGATAAAACATAATAAAAATATGCCATTTTAATAGGGCATCAATGTTAAAATACATAATAAAGATGTTGAATGATAGAGGATGTAGATGATAAAATACAAAGGGAAAATATAAAAATATAGGGTGAAAATGCCAAACTATAGGGCATAGAAAACAAATTCTAGAGGATGAAAATGTCAAAAAACATGGTGTAAACACTAAACAACATGGCACAAATACCTATGTTTATGGCATAAGCACTGGACAATAAGGTATAGTCACTAAACTATAGGGCATAGATATTAAATGAAAGAGGACATAGATGTTGAAATGGAGCTTGGTGTGGACACCAAAACAAAGTTTTTAGATATTAAAATCTCAAAAAAATAATACTATATATTAAAAATTAATACACTAATGTTTCCTTTGTAAACATCATTCCTGATGACATAAATATCACTACATAAGGTGCAAATCATCATCTCTAAAAAATGAAAATTTCAGACTAAAAATGACAAATTTTACTTAAAGTTGATCCTAATAGGACTAAAATTGAACGAAACTAATAAAACTACTTTTGCATAAAGGATAAATGCAAAATAAATTGCATTTTATTGCAATGGGTATGCCAATAATGTAATCATGCAAAACTTAGACCTATGAAATAGAAACTCAAAACAACATCAAATAACTACTCTAAATTAAGAATAACACCTCTAATTGATCTTGAAAGGAGATAAATATACCTATGCTTACCATGAATACATCTTTATTATATCCATTTTCTCATGATTGATGATGATTGTGTATGCTCAAGTGGACCAATGCAATAACTTTAGTAGCATATTACTTACATAAATTATGATATGCTATGATATTGTTGATAGATTGTTCTAAAAATGGCATGATATACTTAAGATATTCAATATTGTTCACCTAATGTACATTATCTCCTTTGTCTCTCAAATCTTGTTCAAAATGTAGGAGGGTTTAATTTATAGATTTTGGATGGGGGAAATGAATGATAGGATTTATTTAGAATTTAACTGCTAGGATTTTGTCAATATTTTCATCAAGTGATTTGGATTGGATTATTGAGTGAGGGAGGTTGTGAATTTATGCATTTAATTTTATGATAAATGTTCTTGATTGATTTTATTTTCAACTTGGGATTTCATATTTGATTTGAGATTATTGATTTGATTGATGATTGGGTGATTTGATTTATTTTAAATTTGTATTTGTTTTTAATTTTGGTTGTGCATTGATTTTATTTTTATCTCTAATCATCTAATTCATAGTGATTAATTCACTGATTAATAGGGAGGATGTTTTTAGTGGGATTAGGTAAGGACATGAAAAGATTATTATAGTGTGATTAATAAATGAGGGTGGTTGTGTGATGTGATTTAGATAGGAATGTGTTGATGATATGATTATTGTTATGGAATTATGGGATTAGGGTTAAAATGATGACTAAATTGGGTTTTAAGATGATAGGAAAAGTTAGTGGTTGGAATAATTAAGAATTAAGGATGATAAGAATAAATTATGGTGATATTTAGATAATTAAACATAAATATGGATGAATTAGGGTGAATGGTGTAAAAAATGATAGTAGACTACTGAAGACACTAAGGTGGTCTAGTCAGGGTGTCTATATTTTATCTATAAAATAGTCACCACCACTCTATCCAAAAATTATACATAGTGATGATTTTACCTTATCATACACTTATCTACACTCGTACATAAATAAAATAATCATCTAA
The DNA here is from genome assembly GCA_037957365.1 of Torreya grandis. Taxonomy (NCBI): domain Eukaryota; kingdom Viridiplantae; phylum Streptophyta; class Pinopsida; order Cupressales; family Taxaceae; genus Torreya; species Torreya grandis. The sequence continues at coordinate 89,522 of JARHVA010004713.1, forward strand.
ACCTAGGTGATAATGATATAACATTAACAAAGAATAAAAAATTAAACAAAAATTATGAATCTAACTTCCATCCTTCTCACTATTATTTCTAATGTTTACTACCTTTCCTAGACATGTATTAATTCTATCTCAACCCTAAAACCCACCAAGAAGCTAAAATGAAAAAGCAAAGAAAATGAAAACATTTGAATCCATTTAAATTCATGTGGCTATGAAATGTTATATCTAGCTCTAAGATTCTAAAGTATAGCTCCAGAGATCAATAGTCACTTCCTAACATCAATTCTAGTGCTAGAGTCCTTTAACTTATGGATGGAGTAAATTTGGCATATGACCTTAAAATATTCAAAAACATTCGATTAACAATTTTTTATTAAAATTTATAGTAAATAGCTTATTTATTTCTTCATCAAGTTATTCTTTAACTTCTTCTACATGTGATTAATGCAATTAGTGTTATATCCATTTACTCTTTATCTATTTTTGGCCTCATCTCTTATTTATCCCTTTTGTGATTTAAACAATCCAAAATATTTATTGATATTCTATCTGATGTAATTTAACATGTTATTTTTTAGTTTAACCAAATAAAATTATATTTTATACCAGATTAATTATTGACTAGAACCAATCAATATTGATTTCCATAGTATCCTAATATAGTTGATTCTATCTTGTATTTTTTTTACACAAACATAAAAAAAATTGAGTTAACAAAGCTTTAATACATCCAATTTTTCAAGTCTTCGCTTACACACTTTTCATTTAGTCTATCATGTATTTTTCCTAGTTGCATTCCTAAGAGAACAAGAGCTCCAATGAGGTAGTGAACCATCATATCACATGAGAAAAGTTTCTTAATTACTCACCCAAAGTAGAAACATAAGACCGATTCCCATTGGTTTCATCACATGATGGTGTACTCATATAATTTCTTAATCTAGGGTACTCAAACATGCACTTAGTTCCATATCTAACTCTTAACTATTCATTTATTGCTTAACTAATCAAATAAGTTAGGCACAAACTCAGAATAATATAGTAATAAATATATTATATTCATGTAGATATTACATAAGTATTTAATTAATACATAAGATTTATCTCATTACACTCATATGTCGTATTCAAAGTTTCAATGATCAACATAAAAATGAAGTAAAATTAAGGGGTATACATCGACCAATCAATTACATAAGTAATTAAAAAAAGATGACTCACTAAAGACAACTAATAATAATTAGTCATGGCAAGCCATTACCATTAACCTCCCAAGGACCTGAGCCTAACTACCCATATATGCTCTCTATTTATGTAAGATTCTGATTGTCATATGCCTATCTTTTCATGAACCAATGATTGATTCATGTTTTTATTATTCTTCTTTTAAATTTGTGTGAACTATTATCTAACCATCTCTACTTTTATACCTCTACCTAAGTATTTCATTTTTTTTTGAATCCTATATTCTTGGTTCTGCTATGGTTCATATTTCCTTATTTCATGTGACTTGCATCTTTTGATCAATGTTATTTCATTCCATGGTCTTCTACACCATGGTATTTTAGGAAATATATCTCTTTAACTTAAAATTCCTTCTATATCATTATTTCTAAAAATTACTTCTATGCATTATGTTCAGGGCCCTGTACTATCAAAAACTTAGGTCCCATTTATTCAACTTGATGGTTCACTTATTCCCAATGATTCAACATAGTTTGGAGCTAGAAGTGATTACTTCTTACTTAACCCACTTATTCTCCTTATATTGCTCCATAAAGTCATCCTCTTTAATGACTAAACACTCAAGTGTTGTAGAAGCATCCTTATGAATGCATTCTAGCGAAGTAACATATGAAAAAACTATCCTTAGAGTGCTAAAAAATTGGTATTCAACTCTTGATGATGAGCGATTATGTTGTTTCCCAGGGCCTCCACATATTAAAATTCTTTGGTGCACTTAGTTCTATCTTTTATTATGAGCGCACTCTCGGTGAAATTTTTGTATTTAATTTCTTCTATTTGAATCTTGCATCCAATATTTTGGTATGTTGAATTATTTTAATAAAAAAACCATCAATGATGTGAATAATATCATGAAATATAGTACAAAACCTCTTGTAAACATCATCAGGCTCATTAAACTACTCAATTACTAAAGTTTTCTCATTTTAAGGGTTTACCTGCTCTTTAAAAATTTCAATAAAATATCCATCAGGGTCCCTAATTTATTAATAGCCTCACCATCAAGAGTAATTTCATCTATAAGTGGGGGATCTTATTATAAAATATAATTACAAAGTATTAGAGTCTTCACTCTAACCACCTTTGTTTCTAGTTGGTTCCTAAGATATTATAAATATTATTTAAATTTTATCCTTTTGTGCACTTCTTGAGATATAGAGAGATTTGATATTAATGTTTTCTCTTATTTTATTTAACATCAAAATCCTATAAGGCATTATACCTTGTTACTTCATGAGCAAAATTTAAAATAGACACACTTTCCTAAGACATCGTACACTACCTAGGGTCCATAAAATATGTATAAGGTATTTAAACCTCTCCTGGTGCCAAAATAATACTATACAAAGGTATTTCATACTGACACTTATCATTATATATATCATTATAAAAATAAATCTCTCTGAGTCTACTTAGTCGAGTCTTCCTTGGGAAAATATTACCACATATATAGGTCCTCTGGTAGATTGTGATGATATTGGGAGTGAGTGAAAGGAGTTTTACTAGAAGCCAATGTCCTCTACTATGCATATTCATCAATGGGTTCTTTCCCTCTATTGGGGTCATACTCAATTATTTAAGCATCTTCATCTTCCTCCTAGTGACTTACATACACTTCAAGGTCACAAATGGCCAAATTTGTATATATACCATTGAAATTTTCACTACAAGAACTCCCAAAATCCACTTGTGTGTCATCAATGGTGGATTAAACATGATGTGATAGAAAGGGCTCCTTATTTACCTTTAGTGTGGTCTCTTATTTTATTTTTTCCTTAGGGGAGGGTCCCCTCTCTGGTCATGCTTCTAATGTCATAACTCTCTACTTAGATCCCCCATATTTAGGCACTAAAGTATCTTATTTCAGAGGAAAATAAGTGTTCATTGATAAATCAATGCCTTGTGGTTGACATACATGAACTCTATCTCCTGGTGTCAAAGGGGTAGTCTTTTGCCACTTTGGTTATCCTTGTTATGTGCTAAATCTGGAATCGAGTCCCAACCTCTTCTTTTCCTTTGGGTACCTTCCAATATTTGGCATAGTGTAATTTTTTATTTCATATCCTAATCAATTCTCGATGTCTTCTTCCTCGGTATCAACATATAAAACAAAAAATGAATCATATCCCTGACTAGGATTTGTTGATCTTTTATATTTGTATTATTTGATTCTAGTTTTTATTATTATCCTTATTCCTCATAATTTTAAAATATAATGCATCTCAATTTAAATTTTATCAACATAAATATTCATAGAACGTGCATCATATATTATATTTATAGAGTTCATAAAATACCTAGGTGTGAAGGCATAGGGAATCTTAAGCCACCTAGACAAGCAATCTATAGGGCTTATCTAGATGTCAACTAAATAAAAGTGTTTATTTACTAAAAACATAACTTGGTAACATATCTACATTTTTATGTCCTTGGTGATGTGCCTCTCATTCCCAAATATTTATTTCATTCCATAATATTATCCCTTCATTCTTAACTTGTGGGTGAGGGTAATAGTGCCAGGGCAAGTAAATGATTTAAACCACTTGATCAAAGATTTGTTTTTATGAGGGTAATCCTAATTTAACTCACTTATAATGTATTCTATCACACCAATCTCATCAAATACCAATAATAGAATAATTATACCCTAGGAAAACTTTTTATTATGCAAGTGGTGGGCCTTCTCTACATATGCAAGAATTCATTCAACAAAATATTGGGAATACTTATACTTGAGACCTTGGGTTATTTGGTTGGCTAGATATAAGTGATCCATATATACTTATTTCCATATATCTACCCATCCAAAATTAGTTAAAGACAATCTCGTAGCTACTTAAAGTGCAAGATACTAAAGACTAGTTATGTACATTGTGTGGCCTTACTTCTTGTACTAAAACATCAATGTGATTTTCTCAATTTCTTATTGGTCCTCTATATATCCATTAAGGTTATAAATTAAGAATTGTATACAAGTTACTTTTCTACTTCTCTATGTAGTGATCCTCATTACAAACCATACAAAGTAAAAGTACTCTTCATGAATGTGAGAGATAATAAACCTCACTACTTCCACAAGCTTTCCAAAATAAGATAAATTAAATATCTAAAAAACACAAACATAATTAAGGCTATTAAAAATAGAATATCATATATGATATCATTTCTATTTTTATTCTACTCAACACTATAGTCCCACTATAACTTTACCTCAGTCCTTAGTTGGTAGTGATTATAATAAAATATATAATAAGTTGACACATTAGACTCCCACTTATCTATACACAATATCGGTTCAAGATAAAAAATGTAAAATTCTCTTCTGCATTAGTAACCCAATGCTCGACATTTTCCAGAGATAACTGTTCATGTACTTTCCCACCATTATGTGAACAAGAACAATGTGTCCTGATAATGAAACCATAATATTGGGATCTTTTCCCTTAGTCTATCATGTACTTTCCCTAGTTGCATTACTAATATAACAAGAATTCCAATGATTTAATGCACTATCACATCACATTAGAAAAGGATCTCTTAATCTCACCCAAATCACACAATTTAAGACTAGTTTTCATTGGTATCATCATAGGGCAGTGTATTCATATAATTTTTTAAGCTAGGGTACTCAAATAGGCACTCAATTATAAACTCATACCTAGTTCCATGTCTAATTCTTAACTATTCATTTCCTAATTAATTAATCAAGTAAAAATAGGCTGGGAATAAACTGAGAATGTGATAGTAATAAATCCATGATATTCATGCAAAGATTCGATAATTATTTCATTAACAAATAAAATTTCTCTCATTACATTCATATGTCATATTCAATATTACAATGATAAAAAATTGAACTAAAATTATGGCATATTTATACATGGGTCTACCATAACCATTAAGTTATAGAAGTAATTACCAAAGGATGACTTGCCAATGGCCATTAATAGTAATGAGTTATGGCAAGCCCTTACATTAAATTCTTAAGGACTTGGGACTAAATACCCCTATACGCTCTCTCTATGTTAGATAATCATCACCATGCACCTATATTCTCATGGAATGAGGCTAAATTTTCACTTGAATATTCTTCTTCAACATTCATGGAAACTATTACCTAACTATCTCTACTTTGTGTCTTTGCCTTAGTCTTTCACTATTGTCTGAGTCTTACATTATCAATTCATATGTGTTTCATGTTTCCTTGTTCTATGTGACTTTCCTCTTCTATTTCATAGTATTTCATGCCACGGTATTTCATGTCATGTCTCTTTTATGCTTATGTTTCATTCCATAGTCCTATCTTAAGAAAATACATAGCCAAAATAGATTCAAAATTAAGGGCCTAACATCTTATACTAAATGAAGTTATTGGTATAAAATACTTCAAGATTTTCACAAAAAGGATGAACAAGATAAAGGATCTGGTTTTTGATTTCAACTAAGGTCCCTAGCTTATGCTAAAAGTGCAATTAAATGTAAGTAATATGGAATTATTACTCAACCTCTACATTTATGAGTTAATAATAGATTCCATGCTCCACAAGATGGGTTTTTAGCCTCCAAATTCATAGTGGAAATATTGGAGGTGGATTATTGATACTCAATTTAATAATTATTTTCTAGACCTTGTTTATCAAGGGATGATCCCATTTTATTTTGTGCTTAGAAATATCAACAGATATAATAAACTTAACTCATTAGCTTGAATGTGGCTTGCCTATTTTAATAGGATTTTGAATTCCAATCTTGATCCTAAAATGGGTCACATTCTCTAGTGTGTGGTCTATGAATGCCTACCACTTGGGGAACATCTTTCTGACTAGTGAATTACTTAGCCTAAGTGCCCATCATGTATTAGACTTGATTATTTCTAGCATAATCATTTTATACATGTCCCAAATCCCAATGTTCCTTGCAGTGGATATAAAATCTCTTTCAACCATAACATGCTCTACCTTTCTCATGGTGCTTAGACCTCTTTTGGTAATTTTCTAATTATCCAACTTCTATGTCTTTTTTATGTAATTTATTCAATGTTACCATTTTATTTAAAATATGGAAAGATATAATTTTTCATTATTTAACAATGAATAATGCTCTTTTTAGTTCCATATTAATGACAAGGTTTCTCTATTTCCTTTGACATGTATGCATATTCAATCCTAAGTAAAAAAAAATCAATAAATTCTTGGTCACGAGGGAAGTACTCATTTCAATATAACCCACATCCCCCCAAATCATCCATCTCAATTTTTATCACCTTCAATTCCCAAGTGATGTCGAAGCCAATCCTATAGTCATAAATAGTTATATACTCCCCCATAGAGAAAATTTTATGATGGTACTTCTCAATGGGGGTCCGTAGATGGCCCTTTTGAGACCATCCTAAAAATTCTTGATGGATGGGATGTTACCTATTTAACTCACCTAGATGTTGTAGAAGGTTAGATGGATCCAAATATTCCTTTGCAATAAATTTCTTAGAATAATTTACTACCTAAGGATGACCATCCACCTCCTCTATTCAATGTGATGGTCTATGCCTAATGTTTTTTTATATATAGATATTTAGTTTTGGATAGAGATAACATTAGATCCAGGGAACCAACATGGGAATGCAACATAAAAAGAATCATGTAGGTTTGAGCCTTAATCTATAATGATACACATAATAAAATCAATGCCTAAGTACCAAACCAATAAGAAAAAATAGATCACATACCCCACCTGTCTAAGAGAAACCAAACATCTTATAAAAAAGCATACTAATAGAGAACAAATAGGATAAAAAAATATAGAAACAACTCACCTAAGAAAAAAAAGATTACATCTCATAATTCTCATCCTGATAACACAAGATTTATCCTTCACTTACTAGAAAGAACGAAATCCAATGTCCATAGTGAGCCACTAGAAATGGAGCTTAGAGCATCCAATTGTAAAAATTTTGCCTCTATCTTTCTACCTCTTTTAGTAATTTTCTTCGCATAATTTAGTTTTGAAATCAATTAATATTTTTTAGTAAGAGACAACACCTCTTTAGTTCTAAAAATCTATTATTTCTCCACTTGAAAGGAGGCCTCAACCATTTCCTGAACTTGCATAGGGTATGCTTCTTGTGAAGGTGAAATACCATGATAGTGAATATTTGAAGTCCCTTTTTTACAAATAAGAGACAACCTATTTTTTTAGGAAACTAGATAGTTAGCAATAACAAATAGACAGTCAACGAAACCAAAATTTGTAATAATAGAGATAATTCAACTAAACATGCATGTGTCATAACACCAAAATTATGTGGTAACACCTTACCAAAAATTAAGGTAATATTCATGGTGAAAGATACAAAAGTTTATTAACTCAATGTGAATAAATTACATGTATATTAGTTGGATATTAAATTTGAATTCCACAAATATAAATACACCTAATTGGAAAAGCACTATTTTTCCTCCTAAAAATATAGTGAAAAAATGTCATTAGGATTCCCCTTACTAAAAATAGAATTTGGTGGAATTTATCTTCCTATAAATAGGGGTTTGACTCATTGAATGTTTGGTTTAGGGTTTTTGGCCCTATGGATCCCCTTGAAATAATAGTGGGGGGTGTTACACCCCCCAACCCAAACATCTAGGAGGGGTGATAACCTACACTATAAAAGGATCAAACATTTAGCTTTTTTTATCACATATCTAACATATTCAAGGAGAAAAAACCCCCAAATGGTGGAGATAAACATCCCCTTTCTCATCAAAATTAGTAAGCGACTTGATGGTTATTTCAAGGAAACTTGACTGAGCTTCTAAAACCAAAATCTCTTATGAAATGCCCTTATCAATGAAGGGTTCAAAAAAATAAGGATCCAAATCATGGGTGATGAGGGTGATTATCTCTGCCCTTATAGGGTATATCTAGTTAAAGTTTTATTATGTCACCCTAAGGATTGGTTACAAGGAGCAGTGAAAATTGAAATCTTTCTTACAAGATTAGATTTAAGACAACTAACATTTTGAATCCATTTCTACAAGAGGGTGGAGCTAAAACCTCCACCATCTTCTTTACATAGCCCAATGCTTTGTGACTAGCTCAGTTTCATATGAAACATCATAACACAACCCTTTGGAGTTGATGGATTAATCTATTTACTAAAGTAAGATTCAATATTAAAATAATGGTGGAAGGGTTTTTAAAAAGTTACCATAATACAAACACTTCAAAATCTCTGATGATCCCCCATATCCTAATCAAAATTGACAAAAACCATAAACCTTTTGATCAAATGATAGAGCAACACAAGATATTTCATGGCCAAATTAATATTATACAATTTGACCCACATTAGATCTTCTAAGAGGTTATGATAACTAGATCCAAGAAGGGAGCCCAAGGGGACATAAACACTCCATATTTGTTGAAGAACTAGGGTCCATTTTCCCACATAAAAGACTTGTCCACAACTAATTAGAAAATGCACAAAAAGTAACCATTAGAAAATAATGATAAATATACCTCTAAAATATTAGGCTAAATTTCCTTTGACTAGATAGAGAAATCCTCCTAAGAGGGATGTTTCCCAAAACATCTAAAATATGAGTTTTGAATGAAAATTACTTATCAACAGTTATTATATCCTCAACCTTATCCTCTATAACAAAGGAATAATTGGAGAAAATAAGTGGGAGATCCCCCAAAAAACTATTCTATAAATTCCCTTCATCTTTTATTCCCATCTTTAGGAGAGTATCATTTATCTCAGATGCCATGGCACCCGTAATGAGATCAAGATTTGGAAGAGAAACCCTATTAACCATGTGTGACATTATTAGATGTTTGAGTTATTATTATTTATTAAAAAATTCCACATAAGAATGAAAGGGGTTTGATGCAATTTGATAATCAACATACACTATTTCCATTCTCTAAGAAGTTCTCCCAAGATTCATCACTCCACCACTAGGTTATATCCCACTAGGACATAAGCCACTGACCACCCCCAGTGAATTGCCCTAATGAACCCAAAAACTATCAAGAACAAGAAAATTACCAATAGGCCAAGATATTGAAACAATAATCAAAATTTATTTAAATTGATTAATTTCAATAATAACAAACCTAAACCATGCTTAAATAATCTTAAATTCAAAAATTAGAGTCTACATGTATAAATTCAAAAAAACTAAAATCTAAAAAAATGTCTATTCTTAGCAGTTGCTATTTATAGTAAGTTTCACATGCAAACACATGTGGCTCTAATTTTTTTTTGAAAAAACCTAAATACTAGTATTATATTATGGGATAAATTTCAAATGATGTTGACTTTTGGTTCTAAAAATATACAATTTCTAAAAATAGAAAATTATTGAAAAAATCATTAAACATTAATTTCAGAACCTCATATGATCATGATTGAGCTCTAAAAAATATTGAAATAAAATATAAGTAGATATAATTACTTATGAAAGAATCAAAAATTTCAATATGGCCATTTTGGTGCATAGAAGACCTCAAACAGAGTTATGGGTCGAAAGTTATGGCCTCCAGAAGGTTAGCCTATTTTTTCTACATCATTCTCATCTAGTTGAAAATAACTCAACTCCTATGAGTTGGCTTAATTATACTTCTAACATTTGTTTTTATCAATATTTTTTATCTCCCATTCTATAATCCAAGTGTTGTCTTCTTGTTGCAATCCTTTTCACTGCACCAAATCCCTGTTATAAAACAATTTCCTTGTGCTTACTATCTTCATATCTAAAACTCAAACTATTTTTAATTTCATCTTTTTTGGAACCAACTTCTCCAAATTTACTTCTTCATCATCATAATATTCACCTCCTTATCCATGGAATTCATATAGATATAAAACATTAAATACTAGAGATATATCAAAATTTTGTGGTAAGCTTACTTCATAGGCATTATCATTGATTTTCTTCACAATTCTGCATGGTCCAAATTTCTTGTACTTCAACTTATTGTATGTGAATTTATAATATCTCTTTCCTCAAGTAAACAATTACCAACTCTCCTTCAAATTCCTTGCATCTTCTTATGGCATCTGATGCTACTTTATATTTCTCATAATTTTGTTGTAACTTTCTTCTTACTCTTTACAATTGTTGTATATTCTCTACAAATGCTTATGCATCATCACTAATTCAATCTATAATTGGCAATTTTACCAGGTCTAAAATACCCATAGTATTTCTTCCTTAAAATTTATTAAAAGGTGACTTTCCTATCGATCTATTAACGGAAATATTAAATGCATACTCTTCTTGTGGTAAAGCCAAGTCTCATTGCCTTGGCTTCTCTCCTAATATGCATCTCAATAAATTTCCCAATCTCCTATTAATAAATTATGTCTATCCATTTGTTTATGGGTGATATGCACTACTAAATTATAGCTTATTACCCATCTTCTTCCACAAATTCCTCCAAAAATGACTTACAATTTTTTTGTCCCTATTTGAAGTAATAGTTTTTAGAATACCATGTAATCTCACAATATCTATTAAAAATAAATTTAAAACTCTAGTGGCATCATCGATTTTATTACATAAAATGAAATGAACCATTTTAGAAAATTTGTCTAGAACAACAAAAATTGAATCGTTACCTCTCTATGTTTGGCAATCCCAACACAAAGTCTATAGTTAAATATGTCCATAGTCCTCTTGGAACTAATAATGGCATGTGTAGTCCATTATTTTGTGCATATAGTTTAGCCACCTAACATATTATACACCTTCAAACATCCCTTGTCACATCTCTCTTCATCTTTGGCTAGCAATACCTTTCGTCTACCAAAGCTATTGTCTTCGTCTTACCAAAATGTCTAGCCAAACTGCCACTATGTAATTCTCTTATTATATTATTATGTAGAGACCCAAATGGAATGCATAATTATTTCCCTTTGAAGAGATAACCTTCCTATATAATATATTAATCATGAATAACATATGTCCCACCTGTTAATGGACTCCTACACTAATTCAAATTAGTATCATATAAGTTTTTGATAGCTTGAAATCCAACTAATTCACTCACTATAGTAGTTAATAACGATACCCTCATGCTCAATACATTAACTACATAATTATATTTTCTTATTTTATGCTTCAAAATAGAAGCATATCACTACAATGAAAAAACCACTTTACATGCCTACTATTCAACTTCTTTTGTGTATTCACATACTTCAAAGCCTCATGATTTGTAAATAGTATAAAATCCTTAGGCACTAAATAATGCCTCCAATGTCTTAATGCTTGTACAATTGCATAAAATTCAAAATCATATTTAGAATACTTTGTTCTTACCTCATTCAATTTCTCATTGATATATGCTATTGGGTTTCCTTCTTGACTCGACATAGCACTAATTCGCTTAAATGAAGCATCACAATAAACCTCAAACACTTTGTTAAAATATGGTAGTGCTAAAATTGGTCTTTATGTAATCTTCCTCAAAATTTAAAAAAAATTTGTGGCTTTTTTAAGTCCATGAAAATTCTTTCCCTCTCATGTAATCTATTATTAGTGCCAAAATACTTCTAAAATTTTTAATAAATTTTCTGTAAAAATTTGCTAAACCATGGAAACTTCTTACCTCTATAATGATTTTTAGAATATGCCAATCAACAATTGCCTTTATCTTTTCTTCATCCATTTTACACCATCTTCTACAACTACAAATCCCAATAATACCAAAAGATTTTACATAAACCTGTACTTCTCAAATTATGTAAGTCTTCTTATTTAATCTTACTGAATATCAAAATATCATCAGAATAAACAACCATAAACTTACTAATATATTCTTGTAGCACTGTATTCATCACCCTAATAAATGTGTTAGGTGCATTAGATAATCTAAATGGCATCACCATCCATACATATAAGCCATTCATAGTCTTGAATGAAGTTTTCCACTTATCTCCTTCATGAATTCAAATATGATAATAACCACTCCTTAGATCAATCTTGGTAAAATATTTTGCTCCTAAAATCACATACATCATATCATATAAATGAGTTATATGAAACCTATACTTTATTGTAATTTTTTTAATTGTTCTACTATCCACACATATTCTCCATCCTCTATCTTTTTTTGGAGTTATCAATGCTGGTGTTGCACATGGACTCATACTGTCCCTTATCACTTTCTTCCTTAGCAATTTAGTAACCTATTTATTTAATTTAGCATTTTCTATTGGACTCATCATATAAGCTAATTGATTGGGTAGAGTTGATCTTAGAATCAAATCAATGTGATGTTGAACATCTCTCTTTGGTGGTGAACCATCTAGTAACTCAATAGGCATAAAATTTGCATATTATTTCAACAGTCTTTTTGCTTCAGTTGGTATTGACACCATTTATGTTTCTTCATATGTTGCTACTAGTGTATAACAACACCCTGCCACCTTCATATCTTGGATAAATTCTTTAGTATAGAACATGCTTTCTATCTTCTCTTCCTCTTTAAGATGTAACAAAAGTACCTTTGTAGCACCTTTCCAAAAAGTGATTGTATTCTTTGCTCTACCATGAAATACTTTCCTATCACATTAACATGGTCTCCCCAATAACAAATGACATGCATCCACTAGAATAATGTCACACCATATTTCATCATTGTAAGTTTTTCATATAGAAAACTTGATTAAGCACCTTTTATGTACTGTAAACTCATTCCATTTCTTAAACCATGAAATATGATAAGGGTTAGGATGTTTTTCACATTATATATATATTTTTTAAATCATTTATTTAGAAACCATATGTTCACAACTACCATCATCTATAATTACATTGCATACTTTCCATCTGTAGTACATCTTATTCAAAAAATATTTAATTGCAACCATGCATCACCACCTTATTTATTTTGAACTTGATCCTTACTTGGAGTGATCATGGTTCTTCTCATCATGAGATTCTCTCCAACATCAGGTGGTGTAACTCTAGTATTCTGCTCTTCTATTTTAGCCTCAACTTGATTTACTCTTGGGTGATCTTCTTGCCTCCGTTATTGATATTTATCATGTGGGAGATAAAATTCTAATTGTCCTTCTTCTCCATATCTATAGAAGACATAAGATCTACACTGATCTAGAAACCATCATCTAGCACCACCATAACCTTATCATCTGTAAAATCCTCTTCCTCTTTATTGGTATTGAAACCCTTACCTATTATCATTTTCCCTTTCTATAACACATGATGATTCACCTTTATTGGCATTAAAGCCACCTATGATGGTATTAAAGTCACTTTGTCTACTTATTGGAGGGGATCTACCTCTTTTTGGACTAATAGACATCCTTCTAAAATTCTATCTATTTTTTTTCTTCATTGTTCAAAGCTAATTGATAAACTTCATCCATGCTAAGTATTCTATGCATGCTTAATTCATCTTAAATAGAAAATTTCAAATAATTTACGTACCTTTAATCCATATTTGCTTCTATTTTATCGTGTTCAACTTTTATGGAAATCTTATAAAATTCATCTGTATACTCTTGTATATTATGATATTTTTTCCTTAAATTCTAAAATATTTTGTATAGGGTTTGTGCATAATTCATAGGAAGAAATTTCTCTTAGCTTCTTCTCCATCTTTTTCCATGAATTAATTTTTACTTTACCTTTTCTCTATCTCTCTTTCTGTAGGTGATCCCACCAAATCATTGCATGACCTTTCAATTTTGTGAATGCAATTTTTATCTCCTTATCTTCTTTCATAGTCTTCCACTCAAATAACTTCTCTAAGCTATTCATCTAATCTATCAATTCCTCTGGTTTCAAACTACCTCCATAATCTAGAACATCAACTTTAATTCCTTAATTTTTTCCTTTTAAATATTAAACCATTCTCACTTTCATCGATGGTGGGTGCATTTACTATCTTCTTCTTTCTAAACTACTTCATCATGATCTGTGTCTTTGTCATCACCACCTTATCTTCTCTACAGATTGGTGATAACCTCTAGTAATTGTTAAACTTACCTCGATAGATATTTTATAGTATAACTTATCTATGCAACACGTCCTCATCCTCTTATCATTCTTTACTCCAATAGAATTCAAATTTGCTCTGATATCAGATATTGAACCCAAAATCTATCAAGAATAAGAAAATTATCAATAGGCCAAGATATTGAAACAATAATTATAATTGACTCATAATGATTACTTGAAATAATTGTAAACCCAAACCATCCTTAAGGAATCCTAAACTCATAAATTAGAGTCTACATGTAAAATTAAAAAAAAAACTAAAACGTAAAAAAAATATCTATTTTTAGTAGCCGCAATTTATAGTAAGCTTCACATGCAAGCACGTACAACTCTAAAAATTTCTTGAAATAACTTAAATACTAAAATTAGCCTATGGAATGAAATTCAATTGAAGTTGACTTCTGGTTCTAAAAATATACAATTTTTAAAAATAGATTTTTTTTTGATAAAATCATTAAACATTAATTTTAGACCATTAGATCATCATATTTACCCTTCAAAAAATATTAAATTCAAATCTAAGCAGATAGAGAGGCTTAGGGAATAAGAAAATTTTTTGATATGGTTGTTTTGGCATGTGGAAGAGCTTAAATATATTTATGGGTCAAAATTTATGGCCTCTAAAAGGTTAGCGTATTTTTTCTACATCACACCCTTTTCACCTTCCTTGGTAGCTCCCATCAAAGCAACACTAGTAGTCATTATCTCCTAGATGCCATTAGCAAAGTGACCTATTACTACTACCCCCAAAAGTCATCGTAGATCCCTAGGTTGATGTCCTCCTATACTGCAACCACCTTTGCTAAGAATTCCTTTCCTATTGACATCACTATCCCAGTCACTTTCATTAGTCTCATTTCACCTTTTTGTTGTTGTCTTGAGTTGATGTTTCCCTTTGACAAGCATTTTGAGTTGAATGTATTCGAACTAGTTGTTTTACTATGTATCATGTTGTATTTCATTATTTAGTTAATATTAATATAGTAGAATTCTAATAGTAAACTACTTTAAACAAATTAAACCATCCACACATCCATTTCTCAACCTCATGTGCAATTTCTAGTACTCAAATTTGTAACAAATGTGCAAGTTATGCTAGAAGGGATGTAATTTTATATTTTAATTAGGTGTGTTTTCATAAATAAAATGATTCTAAATTGATAGTCATAGCTCAATCAAATCCCATGGATGCTAACCTCATATAAACTTTTCTGAATGAAACGTTAAGCAACAATACTCGTAAATTATTGGTCGAGATGATGGTGGAAAATTAGGTTGTGTATTCTTTCATATGAAAAAGAACTATTTATGGAGGATACCTTATGGTTTAGTGTAACATTGAGTAATGAAAAAGTGAAGTGGAAGGGAAATGTCATAAAAATCATAAAAGTGGTGAAATATTTCAAGGCAAGTTAAGTGATGATGATTAGGGATAATGATAGAGTATTTTTGGTGATGGAATCGAAGAGGCCCTAGGATATACACATGTAAAGTTTATTGATATGTTGCATTTATCAATGAAATATGTACTTTTCACCAAAATATTTAAATTAAACAATATATGATTGAAATAGGTGTTATACATTCAATGCCTCATTTAAAAATGTAGAGAATGCACCACATGTTGATTTGGATGTGTTTAAAAATAATTAGATGAAAATCATGAATGTTTCAATTGTTTAAAATCTAATTACACGACTCTAAAACTAATTAGAGGATAAATGGAAAAGGCTTCCTCAATGAAAGATGCCTCCTATATAATCTAATTAACCAATGTAGGATGCCATATGTAAATAGATATGGATATTGATATTTCTAGGATTTTTTCATTCTCATTCTAAGTAACAATGAAAAAAAAATTGTATTCATAAAAATGGTGCTCACTTCTCATTATTTGGTAAATAAAGGAAGCATAAAAATGTTGAGAGGACAAAAAATGTTACAAATTTTGGGTGGTCTATTAGACCTGGGATCAAACCCCCTTTAGTCTCTACATACTTTCTCCATACATTACAATAGTTTGATGTATCTGAAATTGGCCACCACCTTGACTATTACAGTGTCCTCTGTGGAGGTTGTACCCATCATATTGAAGAGTGTAAGTACACCAAAATAGATACAATTTTATTTTTTTATTACATTAGGGTTTTATAAAATAAAAGAGCGTAAATCAATGATCGTTACTCACTCTACACACATGACCATTATCTACATTTCACTTTTTTTTGCATGAAATGTTAAGTATCAATAATTTGATATTCATTATAATGATATTTCTAATTTTTTCTTAACCAATGCTCTCTTAGATTTTTTTTTTGGTAATAGGGATCAATAAGATGCTTATTAAGACATGGACTAATTGTGGTCACTTTTTTTTTAGGGGTTCAATTATGACATTTTCATATGTTCTTATGCCTAGTTTAATTTCTCTAGGTGTCAATATATTTCTAACATGGATGAACTAAAACTAAAATATAGACTCTAGGACCTCAATGTCTTGTCTCCAAGTTAGTGGCATTATATCTCTAATTCAATATGCGCATTAGGTGTGGATCCCTGCCAGAATCAAATCAACTCTCATGATGTCCTCATACAAATTTGACTATAGAAAAAAGATTAATAAAATATTTTTCTACCCTAAAAACTGTAGACCCCTTTGCAATGGGTGTAAGTCATATAAATCTAACAAATGTCATGGATTTGGGCCTTGTGCATGATATGGCTCTTACCTTAATATCATTTTCCCTCACCATCATCACCTAGCTTACCTTAAAATATTTCACTACTTGAATGTTTTGTATGGCTTCGTACTTTTGCACCACTTTCCCATTGGTCAAGCTCACCATGAAACAAAACATCTCATCGCCGCATAACTCATTATCACGTTGTATGAAGGAACAGGCACCTCATTTTTCAGTAAAAGATTATTATTGTTTAACACTTTGTGTACAAAATGTTGTTTAGGATCAACAATCATAAGTTTAGAGTTAGGTGTAACTACCGATTTATACTTTTTCATTTTACAAAATCTCAATTTACTAAAACAAAAAATTATATCCATTCTAATGTAACTAACACCTTTGGAAATAATGATGATAATGATAATGATGATGATGATGATGATGAAATATATATATATATATACTCCAAAAGTGAAAACAGATAATAAATTATTCAATAAATAAAAAAAATGAAATCAAAATTTTCATGTAATATAATAAATACGTATGACAAAGATACTTAAAAAACATTCAAGTGAAGTGATTGGATTAAAGTTAACCTGACGACGTAACTTTGTCTATCTATATCATCTTCTCGAATCTTTTTGCTCTCAAATCTCACGCTATATTTTAACTTCTCATTCTGCTTTGTGACGTTTATCATCATCGGATGCACATTTATTTTCACGTCCGCATGGCTCCTTACCCGCGCTTTGTACGCTGCAGGTGCGCCACTTACGTTTGCCACTGTTCTCATTTTCATGTGCTTCAATAACAAGGAAGGGTCTAGCATAGTATGGATAATAGAGCGTATGGCATGTTGAGCAGATTGTAAAGGTTAGATTGGATGGACGACATGTATGGACTCTTCGTGGAAAGTGCGGAGAACAAAATGCACACTGCGAGCAGATTTGCTTTACATGGGACATATTTCAAGAGAATGATGACGCTTTGGCTTTTGCTTTAAAATATGTGGTTGATAAAGAAAAGAAGAGTTCGTCATGTTGCCGCAATTGCTTTTTCGTGTACTGACAGGCATAGGATACCGAAATAATTGTGCAGTACCAATACCATTGGTAGGACATAGGACATTATAATAATAGACTGCAGTTGTCTTGAAGGTGTAAGGGACGTGGGGAATAATATTATATGTTAATATATTATAATTTTTCTTTCTTTTATAATTATAATTATAATTTTAATATTATTAGTTTCCGTTATAATAAGCTATTATAAGTTTCACTTTTTAAATAGTTTATTTTTTCTCAAACAATCAAAAGATTTAAAATAATATAATTTTAGTAATTATAAAAGTTTGTCTAAAATTAATTACTTAATTATTCATATATTTTTTTGGATGTTATTTGTGAATATTCTTCAAGTCCTTATTAATATTAAAATTAGTTAATTTTTTAATTCACAAATATTCAAAATGTATTACAACCATCTAATTTTTTATTTTATATATTTAATTTTAGGTTGACATATGTATAATTAAGATAACATTTTTTCCTAATATTTTAATCCATGTGATAGCTTGTGCGTTCATGTCATATTGATATCATATTATATCCATGATGACTTTGATTATTTATAACTTGAGGGGTCACACTTAAAATTTGGGGTTAATATTTATCATAACACCCAATGTTTTCAACGCGGCCCCCTTCTCACATTAATATTTTGATCTTTCACTTCAAATAATTTGTAACCCCTAAATACAAAACATGTATCTTAATACGAGTGGACCCTAAATATAAAACATATATCTTAATGCACATGCACACCTGTTGAATACCCCACTTTGCTATATAAAACACAGACCTCACTTGAGACCCAAACTTACCCTTGTGACCCCTGGTGGACCTAAACAAAATTATACCATGTAACATAAGACCCATGGGTCCACACTAAAATAAATAACTCAGCTCCATACTCCATGATCCCCTCACCACTCTTTGGTCACGATGTGTCCTCTTCAAAGATGTTATTATTATGCTTTGATCATACAATGTGTCCATTTTCTTTCGGGTCACATGTACATTGTTATTTTTTGTAAAAATGAAGTGGCATAATTTTAAAGAAAAATACATGTTTTTTAGTGTTTATATATAAGATTCGTATGGAGCATGGAACCCAAGAGTAGATCCAATCACAATGTTCCATATGTCACCTTTTTATTAGCTATGCACTATACAAAGAACCCAATTTTTTTGAATTGTGTAATGATTGTTTTAAAATTAGCAAGCACATGGATGCTATCCCATGGTTATTGTATTAAATTTGATGTGTTGTAGACCATCATCTCATGAGTCCAAGATCCCATGATGCTACCACATGTACACTACAATATGAAAATACATATGGTTACATAAATTGACAAACTTTATTCATTCTCATTCTTAGTAGTACTAGAAACAATGATTGTATTTGTAAGGGTAATGCTCACTTATATTTACTTGATAAATATAGGAAAGGTAAAATAGTTTATAATACCACAAGTGTTGCCAATATTGAATAGTCTACTAGACCTAGGATTGATAATTACACATTCATTAATTACTTAGATTACCTAAAAACTATTATCATATACTAAACTTGCAAAAAATTAAGTGCACTTTTAATTAAGCACTTTCCTTCAAAATCAATCATGCATGGTGCTATTGATCTAAAATGTGTTTTTAATATTTCTTGTCTTATTGGATGGGAAAAGATATAATTCTATTATCATATCGATTGGTATAGAATTAGTTCTCTATGTGAATGACATGAATTCATATATCTGTTATGCTTAGGGTTAATTTTAGTGATGAATATTCCTTAATTCATGAATATTCCATTTTGTGAAATTTTAATTTGGTGAGTTTTTAGGGTGCAACATATGACCCTTTCACCTAAAAGTTTATGATGTCATTTTTTTAGGGGTCAGCTAACCAATGATTTATAATAATTATGAGGTCATCTATGCAATTTGACATCTATATATAGTAGATATATACTCAAAGGTCACAAAATTAAAATTAAAGTATCTTTCTTTACCGAATTATAAAGATCTTGAGACTTGAGGTCATACTCCATCACTTGACTACTTTCAGTAACGTGACCTCCACCAACATTATGTCATGTAATGTAAATTGGATACCTAGTGGCAATGTGTCATATGACAGTGACCAAGCACCTGATCGTAATGTGTGATGTAATGGCAACCTGATGCCCGATGGTATTGTGCCATATGACAGTAACTTACCATGTGACAACAATGTGTCATATGATGGCAAGCTATTACTTGGCAATGATTTTTCATGCAATGGCAACTAGTCACTTGGTAGCCATATGCCACATAATAATAATATGGAATTTGATAGTAGTGTGTCATTGAATCATGGATTGAAGCAACACAGTCTTGTGTCATACAATAGTAGCTTACACCTGATAACACTATGTTATGCAACCACAAATTGATACCCAATAGCAATAAACTACTTGGTAACAAATTTATAACATCAGGAGGTAACAAAAAGGGTAAATCATCACAACAAATACCAAAAAAATCCAACATCATGTCTTATTTTAGAAATCTAGGAAATAAGAATTTGCAGACAATAAGCACTTCAAATATAGGTAATTCTAAATCTTTTTAGAAAAATAGTTATTTTTAAATTGCAAAATAATTACAAAACCATTTCAATGTAGAAATAGACATGTATATTGAAACTATTTCATTAGAAAGAATTAATCCCAATAAATTCTCACCACCTGAAGATTTTATTGATGAAATGCAACCTTTAAAAGATACACCTCTAGGCACTTCACTAGAACACACTCCTCTAGGCACATTACAAGAGAAATGTAGTTCTTTTCAAACACTAAATTTAGTTGAAAATTACACTCAAAAAAGTTGATGGAAGAAGAGAAGAACATGGATAATAAGAAGCTCTTTTCAAGTTGATTGGGCTATAAAATATCCATTTATAGAGCCTATAGACCCAAAAAATTGTAATGAGCATCCAACAGAATTTAGATGTACAATTTGTAATTAGAAAATTTGAAAATAACATAGAATGAAACTTATATTAGACACAATTGAGAAGCATTATGGGAAAATATATATCTGTGAAGCACCCAGATGAAAAGATAACAGGAACACATAGATGGCAAAATGGATAAGAATGCATGCATGTAAGATATGTTTCTAACACTTTGATTTTTCACTTCAAATATTTTGTAACCCCTAAATACAAAACATCTATCTTAATATGAGTGGATCCTAATTATAAAATATATATCTTAATACACATGCTCCCCATTGAATACTCCACTTTTCTATATAAAACACAGATCTCACTTGACACTCGGGCGTACCCCTATGACCCCTGGTGGATCTAACTACAATTATACCATGTAACACAAAATCCATGGGTCTAAACTAAAAAAAAATAACTTAGCTCTATAGTCCATGATCCCCTCGCCACTCTTTGTTCACCATGTGTGCTCTTGAAAGATGTGATTACTATGCATTGAATATATGATGTGTCCTTTTTTTTTTGGGTCACATGTACATTATTAGTTTATGTAAAAATGGAGTGGCATAATTTTAAAGAAAACTAACATGTTTTTTTACTGTTTATATATAAAATTTGTATGGAGCATGAACCCTGAGAGTAGATCTAATCACAATGTTCTACATGTCACCTTTTTTAAGCTATGCACTCTATAAAGAACATCATTTTTTAAAATTGTGTAATGATTGTTTTAAAATTAGGAAGTGCATGAATGTTATCCTATCATTATTACATTAAATTTGACCTCTTGTAGACCATCATCTTGTGAGTCCAAGATCCCATGATGATGTCACATGTGCACTATGATATGAAAATACATAAGGTCACATAAATTTACAAGCTCTTTTCATGCTCATTCTCAGTAACACTAGAAACAATTATTGTATTTATAAGATTAATGCTCACTTCTATTTATTTGGTAAATATAAGAAAGGTAATATAGTAAACAATACCACAAGTGTTGCTAATATTTAATAGTTTGCTAGACTTAGGATTGCTAATTACACATATATTAATTATTCAAATTACCTAAAATATATTATCGTATACTAAACCTATAAAAAACGAAGTGCACTTTTAATTAAGGACTTGCCTTCAAAATCAATCTTGCATGGTGCTATTGATGTAGAATGCATCCATAAGATTTATTGTCTTATTTCATGGGAAAAAAATATAATTCTATTATCATATCGATTGGTATATAATTATTTCTCTATTTGAGTAACATGAATTCATATATCTGCTATGTTAAAAATATAATGCATTTCCATTTTTTTTAAATTATGCTTGATATTAGTTGTACATGCTCACATTGTTTTCATCTCACATCACAAAAAAATAGAGACATACAACAAGTTTATTGTAAATTTTATACCTTGAAGTGTTTTTTATTCAAATAAATTAGTGTTCTACTACTATTCTAAACCATCTTATCTACACATTGGAACTAGAATAAGTTGAGTGATAAATCCCACTTTTATATAGCATTTCATGATTTCTTTACAATGTAGTAATTTGATTTGATTTTTTTGTCATTATTAATCCAAGTATTTATGAACCAATTGCTTTGTAATGTCACTATCTTCTGTTTTCTCTTATATAATTATCTCCAATAGTACATATAACTGATTCTTATGTATAGAATATTTGACCAATCATTAGTAATTCAATTAACCTCTTCTTTTCTCTTCACTTAATCTATCTATAATGTTAAAAATTTAATTTCACAATTTTTTAATATTCATAATAAAAATAAAATAAATGCATGACTAATTTTTTGATATTTTTGTACCTTTTTCTCCTTCTTCGTCATGTGTAATTGAGTGTTTGAAAAAAGGGAAGTCCTTTTATTTTATTATTTATTAACACAATATTATATTTTTATTCAATGTAACCTACGTTGATCAATTTTATTAGTTATTTAATTAACCTTGCATCTTTATCTATAGAGACTTTCACAGCTATGCATTCTAATGGAAATCAGGTTACTGTATCAACTAACTATATGTATGGACATTACCATATACCTATGCTTATTAGCCATGAATAATGCAATAAAGCTCTTATTTTGTGTTCATTTAATTTATTTGTAATATTTAAATTTTATTTTTACTTATTTTTTGTACACATAGAAGAAATCAAATTATATGCACAATCACTTTTCCAATAGAGCTACACTTTTTCTTCATGTCTATAGTCCAAATGCATTTGACCATTTAAAAAAATCAAAGTTATTTGATTTTAGTAGTTATTAAATTAGTATTACATATTTTGTATATATAATATATGTCATTTGTTTTTATTAGTTATTTAGATAATATTATATTTTCCTCTATAAACAGGTTTGCAATAATGCATTGGATTGAAAAAAATAGGTTCTCATATCACCAAATTGAAGGTGCATATTTTATCATATAGCTATAGTTGTTATTCTTTTGTAAAATCAATGGGCTCTTATCTCAATAAATGCAAGAGATAATATGATGAAACACTAGAAAATCCAATAATTTTACAAGATTATGAATACGAAACAAAGAAACAATATGATAACATTGACGATGCTCTCAATGAATATCATGTTTTTCAAGGTAAATCATTTAAGTAAAATATTGGTGATTGCCTCTTTAAAATTTTTCATGTACTATTACATTTTCAATACGCACTTTTAGAACTAAGAAATGGTATTCTTGGCCATTTATTAACTTTTATATATATTGGTGATGCAATTGCAATTAAATCATATGAAATGGAATTATATCCTAATGAAATATTCATCTTGCATGGAATATATGACAGAAAAATATATTTTCATAGAATGCAATTATCATCACATAACATAGCTCCCTTGCAAATAACACTAATTTATGAAGAGATAACTTCTGTAGACATTGTCTAGCTAGATAGCTAGACATATAAGTAGGTATTTGGTCCTTCACAGGGAAACATTACTACCTTCAATTCAGTGAACAGTGTCAAAAGCTTCCATAAGCAGTGTTATATTATGACATGAATCTCATTTGTGAGCATTATGATCCATTATATTGTAATAAAAATAGCCAATACACAAAGTCATCCATGCATATTCAATTGTCTCATACGAGTGCAAATCTTAAATCACATTGAAGATTGTTTTCGTGGGTGGAGTATATGTTGGTCGATATATATGAATGGATTAGTATGTAATATATAAACTAAACAGTGTGGAAATACAAAGGATTTCAAAACCATGACCAAGTTTCGTGAGTCTATAGAATAAAGGGAAAGTTGTATAGCCTTTGTTTATAATCATAAAATTTGTAGTGTGGGAATGCTAATAAAAAAATCTAAGGTAAATTTGTTAGTCTTGTTCAAGATCTATCCTTATAAAACCTTTCAAAAAGTTCGAAAATGTATCGTTAAATAAATTACTTACGGATTTGATACACCATTTCTAGATCACCGAATCGGCGAAGGTTCGAGATACTCCAATCAAGTTGAGGCAAAATTATAAATACTAGCTCACCGACGAGTTCTGTTGTCTAGAGAATTAAATTCCGAGTGACTCTAGAAGTTTTTAAGCGATTCTGGAGCTATTGGTTGTGAGTGGTTTATCGGGAAGTGTAATCTTTAATATATGACAAACAGTGATTTTTTAAAACAATTTCTTGTTTTAACTATTATTTGTTACAGATTTTGTGATTGTTTTTTGCATAGTGAGGATCCTTCGATTTTTTCAGGGTTTTGAAAGGTTTTAAAGAATATGATTGAAAAAAGAGTGCCAACCAGATCGGTAGGTCCTGTAACGCAAGATTAGGTGTCCGTTGTTCTACACAACTGACCTTGAAATCTAGCGATTCACGGGATCCGAAGACTGTAAATGCGGCCATTAGAGTCGGCACGCTAGTTGAAACCCTACAAAAAATTGACGCTGGGTAGAATAAGAAAATGCAGTTGCCTATGGTCAATTCCAAGAAGCTTGATGAGGAGACTGAGCCCGCTACACTTGGTGCTCCACAAACTTTCACGGGAGGTCCAACAGACAATTCAAAAGGCCTGACCTGAGCAGAAATTGAATCAGAGCTGAATTGGCGAAGCGTATTTATGGGAGGCCTAAGGTTGTTCAAGAATGTGAGAGTGGTAAAGTCGTACCAAAGCAGGGTATTAAATATCGATTGTGGACTCTTCAGAAAAAGACCATCTGTAAAAAATGCCCCGATTATCTGGTTCAAAAGCACAACCTGAGGATTTCCCTTGCCTCTTACCATTGTATGGTTGAAAAAAAAAGCAAATAATATTTGATCTACGACCAATATATAAAACACAGATAGAGATGAGAAAGGTTCAAAAAGATTTGGTGGGAAGAAAAAAGGATAAGTTCTGGATACATGCTATTTCGAAACAACCATTGAAGAAACATAATTAATTCTGGTATGATTAGAAAACAAAAGCAAGCTGCAAATTGGTCCACTGTAGTTAGGGACCAGTCAGTACTCAAAGGTAGGAAAAACAATGTGAAACTTGAGTCAACAAATAAATGGTGTTTTAGGAGGAGCTATAATCTTCGAAAATATAATAAGATCCTAAAAACGATTCATAAGAAGGCACTACAATTTAAGCAATTTTATTATTTAGAACACTAATAAAAATTATAAATTGATGAAAAAAATTGTCAATGGGGTTCATAAACAAATCATAATGATTGTAAATAGGTTTTATCATCTAAGCTTAATATTTATTCATAATGAAGTGGGTTGTAGTTTAGCAATGAAGATTATGGTTTAAAAGGTGTTGCTTAGTCATCCATCAAGGTACAAATCCCAAAAGATACTTAAAAGGGATGAGGGAATGATCATGCCCTGAATGAATTTGGTGGAATGGATACCCCTCAATCCTTGATAGTAAACAAGAGAAGCATTCTGTACACCTACTCCATGTAAACACAAAGTTTCAATAAAGAAAAAAAATTCAATATTTTTTACCCACATTCTAGCTTTATGATCTAGAAATTACAATAATAAGCACTACAGTGTCCTTACCACAACACAAGCCAAAAATAAATAAAGATTGGTACAAGTTAAAATGAATATTAGCTTAGAAAAAAAAGTTTGCATGGATAAAATTACAATTTCATATAATTAACAATTGCAATTAAGTTGAGGATAAATCAAAGGGCATGCGACAAGTCACTCTCTTAGACAAGGAAACATCTACAATCTTCAAAACTTATATATGAGCTTTGAAAATCATTATTTTGTAATTTAGAAATATAATTTAAAAAATTGATTTTCCTTTGCCATTGGAGCTTTATGAACTTCTATTCATTTTCGATGGATAACATGATTATAATTTCAATATTGAATCTTCTAATATTTATTATTAGATATATGTTTTATCAAATTTTAGTAAAATAGAAAACTTATTCTTTAAATATGTCAATATTTTATGAAAAATAATAACATTATAGACACAAAATATATGATACAAATTAATTTGAAACTTGTTAAATATATAAATATGATAAAAGAAGAAATGAAAAAGAAATACAACTTAGATGGAAAATTTAAAATGTAGGATTGACATAAAAAAATATAAAGTTAATTAGGAAGCTTTGTGATGATGTATTGAATTAGGTATGACATTTTGTAGGTCTTTGAACAAGGCCATTAGAATTAGATAAGGATACAATGTAGTGGTGTCTTTAAGGTGCATACGTGTTATGTTTGATTGTGTAGGATCTCTCAATCTATTATGAAAACTGATGTGTGCCATCTTCTTAGCTTGTAACCTTACATCAATAGACCACAAAAGATAAATTAGATAAAATAGAAAAATGGTTGCTAGTTAAAGTTTTTATAGACCTCAAAATCCCCATGTTGAGTTTTTCTTGCATACCAATACTCCAAAGAGGGACCAAACTACATGTAGTTCCCATGTATAGTGGTGTGTGTGAAGGACTAGTGTAATGTTAGATGGTTATGTAATTCTAGTATGATTAAGTATTTCAAATATAATTTATGACCTTTGAGCTATAAATAGACTTTGTCTCAAGGCTACTAGGTTTATATGTATTCATCATTGGGAGAAATAGGGAATTTGATTTCGATATGCAATTATAACTATGATGTTTTTAAATATTGAATCCTCATGTGTGAAAAATTAATTGAAATTATGATTTTATAGTGATCGATAGGGAAATAATTTGAATAGGGATTGTTAAATGTGTAATACAACCCATTACATAAATTTAAAATTGAGCAATTATCCATTATTTGGGTGGAGGATGTGATCGATGAGACTAGATAAGACCAAGGAATGAGATAGTCAAAATCTTTTGTTATTATTTTAGGAGAAAATAAAACTAAATTAGGAGTATGAATTAGTTAGGGTATAAGTTTGAAGTTTTTTGAATGGGTAATAGAAATATTTTTGGAATAATAAGTTGCTTATAGGAATGGGTCATCCACATATAAATTGAAGGAAGGTCAAAAGACTGTGTAATGAAGCATGAACTAAGTTTGTATAATAGACAGTCGCAAGTAAAATTTTTTAGCTTAGTTTTTAATTTATGTGTCTATATTTAACTCCCTTTTATTCTAATAATGTAGAAAAAGGGAAAATGCTAAAGTAAAATTAAATGCATGCTTAAACTTACTTATATATAATAGTCTTGAATGTAAGCCACAACATTAAACTGTGATTGATATGAACCTGTAATGAATGTATAAAATTGGTCATTACCTGAGATAGAAATCAAGAATCAAATATAATAGAACTTATAAATTTAATAACAAGGAATGAATATACCAGATTGGCTATGCAAACCACTATGTTTTTTGGTGCAAAAACTAGTGATTATAGAGGGTAAAACCCTTGTATTATTTTACTCATTAAATATCTTGGATTAGATTTTGCATGCCCCAATCATCATTGATAAGTAAGTTTG
>JARHVA010004713.1:125000-147500 GCA_037957365.1 Torreya grandis
CAGCTATAGACTTGCCATTGGGCTAAGCAAGGGTGGGACATAATGTGTCAATATATTATAGAAGCTTTTGGTAATAAGTGGAGGAGTAATTATATGTCCTATAGAAGTAATATATATGCTTAATCGTAATATTTGGTGGTCTAGTAATGAAAGATATAGAAATAGAAGGAGAGGAAGGTTGATGTAGCTATCAGTCTCTAGTCCAATGAGTGATAGATTTATGGATATCATAATAGGGTTAATCAGCCCATTGGGTAGGCATGGGATCAAATTATGGTAAAGGAATAAATACGTTGTCAATGGAAGGTATGGGTGGTTTATAAATTATGCTAAGTTGACTTAAGGTAAAGTGGGATTAGAAATATGATGATGCTTAGTTGAAGGTAGAGTAAGAGTAGGAACTGAACTAAGGTCAACTAAGGGTGAATCAGGTTACCCATAATGCTTAATAGGATAAGCTATCATCTTTGGGGGAATCAAACTAGAAGGATAATATTATTTATAAAGATGTTAAGGAATGACCATGGAATGTCCATGAACATGCTTCTAAGAGGCTCTGCTGAAATTGGATGTGTATCAAAAAATCACTCCATCTCTACCCAATTATAAATATTAAGGATACTAGAATTAGGTATAATGAAAGAAATAAAATGATAATATGAATAAAATAATTGAAATAATTAAGTACAATATTGAATAATCTCAACATATCTATCCTGGACATGTCCTCCTAGAAATGGAACCTCTAAATCATAACAATCATCATAATTAGGTGTATGTAAGTTGATAGTATAGGTAGGTATGATCTTCTCATCCAAAGTTGCATGATGAATATAATGTCTAGTATTGGTTAACACCATAGGTATATCATCTATAGGATGTTAATGGGACAAAAGTTTCAAAGATGGTGGAAGCTAGGCGATGATATGAGGGGATAAATTAGAAGTTTTGATCCTAAGGATTATCCCATCCAATTTATCATCATCAGAATCAACTAAGTTAGGTGGTATATTCCTGATGAGTTTGTGGTGACCATTATAACCTTGGGTATAATTGATAATATAATTAAAATGTTGATATTACCTAAAAGGGATAATAGGCGAGGGTAGTAATTTTAAAGACATCATGTTCTTGGAATTATTCAAAATTCTAAGGGTTTGTGTCTCCTTGAATCTTGTAAATATCACCATTATGGGGTAATTTGATGCATTGACATGAAGATGAGGTGAAAAACCTCATATGATGATTCTAAGGTCTACCAGGTAATGTGTTATAAGAGGGGGAACTAAAAAATCATAACCTTCCCATAGATGGTATTAGGAGGGAGGATAATAGGAATCTACACACAACCTAAAGGAGGTATTTACATTCTATAATAACCTTGACATGTGTTATGCATGGACTTGATATTGTACTAATAATATCCAAGATTTTTAATAAAATTTAAGGAAGCAATGTAAGTACCTAAACCCTAATCAATTAAATCATACTTAACTTGGATTTCATTGATTTGGATGTTAATGAATAGGGTAGAATAATCCACATGAAGAATAATCTCATTTGGAATCATGGAAGAGATAGGAAATTTAAGGGAAAGAGAAGTTTCAATTATTTCATCAACATGTATTTGCATCTCTTTGCATTGGTAAAGTATACTATCATAAAACCCAAATACGTTAGCTTTGCATCTTGCTAGGGGAGGATGAGGGATGTTGATTTCAAATAACAATTGCATCAGATAGTTATAATGATGGGGGGAAATTTGCATTAATTGTATCAAAGTTATTTGATATGGGATATAATAAGTTTCTTTATTTGGGTCCCATTCATCATAACCCATGAGGAGAGTTATAGATAAAGTTACATAATGGTGTAGGAACTCCTGAGAAGGAGTGTTGCAAGTGCAATCAAACTTGTGTTAGTAAAATTGTTTTGGTTTGGTTGGAGGACAAATAGGTTGATTGTCTTTAGGTGGTAGGATAGTTGATATAGGTATTTCTTGTGAGTGGGTTGAATAAATAATATTGGAAGGTTGGGGGAATAGTAGTGATAGTGCTAGAGGTATTATCGAGTTTAGGTGTTGGAGGTAGTTCTTGGAAAGTTATAAGATCCTCCTTCCTTAAATATATGAGGTGAGACGAGTAAGTGTCTTGAATTACATGTAATGTTTGGGATATTTGGTACGTGTGTGTTGGATTATAATCAATAAATTCAACTACTCTTTGAATGTTATTCATTTTTATCACATTTTGTTCATTACGGAGGTCTATAAAAGTTTCAACATTATTTTTGGAATGAGTAGGCTTGTCATTTCTATCTTGATGATTATGAAGAGGATCTTTGTATATAGCAAGATGAGCATCAGCTTGATTTATAGCTTGATTTTTGTTTTATTTTTTGTGGGCTTTGAAAGGTATTTCATATACCTATTAGAATTTAGGAATGAGTGTTTCATGATCAATGTTTAGGCCAATAAGGAAATAAATATTTAGACTACATAATTTTCTACAAGTCTTGTGAGAGTGGCCCTAACTTGCTTGAAACCAACAATTTTTTTTGGATCATACCATGTTTTCATTGATGAGTGGGATCAATATCTCATGGTAGAGGCCTTATAAGATGCTTTGAATCTCAAATAATGATAATGGTTTATGTGTGATGTTTTTTGTTTGGAAATAATTTGGTTAAGGAGTGTTATTTAGAAGGGGAGATTGATCCATAATGTTATTTGGAGAGATGACTTGAACATTATGAATAGTGTTATAAGTATCGATGCTACCATCATTGGTAACATGATTTTTTTTTTTAATGAACATATGAATTCACATAGGAGGTTGAGATAGTTCAAATGAGTACATGAAGAAATATTATCAATTAGATTAGTTGAGGGATTCTTCCAAAGTATTTGAAGAGAGAATACTAACCTGATATTTCTTCTTGTATTAGAGAGCATTATGTTGAGCATTGTCATTGATTGTTGAGTTTTGGCATTGATGTTGTCATTGATGTCAAGGTTTATTATAAAGATGTATGGTGAGTGATAATTTAGGTATGTGATAAGGTGAGTTTATAGTTTTCATTGATGTCATTGAGGTTGATGTTGCATCTTGTGAGTCCTAATTGTCACAAAGAGGTATGATGGTCAATTGAGCATTAGAGTATGGCTATGAAGCTCTAGGTATGAACGAGGTCATGAGAAATTTTTGATTAAAAAAAATATTATTTTATTGATGTGAGATTTATATCTAAAGGGTTTTCTTGTTTGATATCATTGGGGTAAGCATGTTTGAATACTAGTTCTTGAGTATAAGGTGTCTTGACAAGTCTAGTCTAGGCCTTGTGAGAAGGTGTACATAGTGAAGTTTGGTGAAACAAGTGAGAACAAGATCATTAGAGGATGTTTTTTATTATGTGTTAATATAATCAAATTCTATATACTTAAAAAAAATTTCAAGGATAGTTGTCAAGTTTTAAGTGACAAGGAAGCCTAGTCATGGAATTAGTTATGATATGTAAAGTCCTTGTGAAAAGCTATGAGTATGGTGAATTGGTAACATGGATGAAAAAAAATCATGAGTGGTTTTATGAAGATTATTTATAATGTATTGGAGGAATTTAATCACTCATGAGAGTCTTAGAGTGAGCCTATAGGGGTAGGTCCCTCAGACCAAGTCTTCACCTAGATAACTTCTTGACCCTACCTAACTTAATGAGGTATGATGATTTGTTGTCAAGGGATGTGAAGGATATATGGTAGTGTTTATGTATGAGAGAGGTTTCTTGAGTATGTGAATGAGGTTTAAAGTTCATTTATAGTGTTATGAACGTGTGTTTCTAGGTCTAATGTAACATGAAGACCATGATGTAGAGAGAATATGACCTAAATGGATATGAGGTTTTGTTTTGAATGAAATTATGGACTATTGAGTGTTGTCATAAGTGTTTCATGTTGTTTAAAGTATGTTTACCAAGTTATAGGTCATGGTTTGTAAGAAATGTCATGAAAATGTGTTTAGAGGTCTCTTGAGTGTGTAAAATGGAGGGTTCTCAAATTGATATGAATTTTATTGTGTCTATTAGCTCATCAAATCTCTACAAAGTAATTTATGCTATTAATGTTATATGGGGAAGGGTATTATCTCAAAATTTCATATATTATTTTGTAGATTTAGGGGTTATGCTTTATGAATAATTGTTAATAATGGAAGTATGTTTAAACCCTCTTAGAACCCTAATAAAGACCCAATGTTAGAATTTTTCTTATATAGTACTCAAAATGGATTGGTATGGATAGATAAGTGATTGGATATTGTATTAAAATCTCATATACACTATCAGGTATGATTTATTTTTCATGTGTGTGAATAGACCCTACATGAGAGTGCTAATTTATCAGATATTTGTTATAGAATTCAAAGTTGACCAAGTTAAAGTCTGCATATGGAAGGAGGATTAAAATTGAGACATGTAGTTTATTTCCATGAAGGTTTATAAACATGTTTCATGATTTTGGTGTTTAAATTTGATGTTTCAAGTTGGCCAATCACTATCATGCCTAATAAATAAGAATAGTGCAAAATTTAGGTAGTGTTAAACGGTGGTTTTTGATGTGATTTCAGGAAGGAGTGATGCATTGGAGTGCATGGTAGTGTTTTTTAGGACTTGAGTATATTATCCATTCTTTTTAAAATGTTTGATCTTCAATAAAAGTGGTAATTTTCTTGAAAAAAAGATGTATCTATTTCTAGGGTGACTGTGAGCAGAGAGGTCAACAGATTGGTCTGGAAGACTAATATTTGACATTAGACCATATAC
This sequence comes from Torreya grandis, assembly GCA_037957365.1. Lineage (NCBI taxonomy): Eukaryota > Viridiplantae > Streptophyta > Pinopsida > Cupressales > Taxaceae > Torreya > Torreya grandis. The sequence goes on from JARHVA010004713.1 coordinate 129,816, forward strand.
CTTTTGTATTTGAATATGGTCTAGAAATTTTAAAAAATTATGTTCATGTATTGTAAGTATTTTAAATTCCACATACATGTGTTGAAGGTCAATGTGTCATGACTGTGTTTCTTGATAGTCTTGGCAGTTTTGTGTAAGCAAATTACAAGGGATGAAATTTTGGATTTGAGTGTAAGATTGATGAGAAAAAGCACATGGAATTTTTATTAATGATTTAGAAGTCATGATAATTCTTGTTATAAGATTTTGAGGTTAGTTTAAGTGAATAAAATGTGTTCATAAAATGGCTTATCTATTCAATAAATTGGTCTGTAAGACCAATATTTTCCATTAGACCTTATAAGTTTTTCATTTGAGGATGATACAAGGATGTAACAAGATAATTTCCATGCATCAATAATACATAAAAGTGTATACATATGTACTTAAATTATAATTACTTATGACCATGTTTTTGAGTATTCTGGTAGTTCTTAGTAAGCAAGTAATAGAGTTGTTCTTGAGATATTATTGTCTGAGTAAAGTTGTACCAAGTATTTAGGGATGTTGATGAGGACATGCTTCATTATTCATGGGAGAGATTCTAAATGAGTGATTGAACTTCAATAAAAATATCCTGTATACCATTCAAAGAGTGTATATAAACTATAACTATGATATAACATAGGTAATATAGATGAATATCAAGGTCATATGACCTAATCTACCTTAAAGATATGTAGTTAAGCGAAGAATCCTATATGGTAGTTTGAGAGGGATAAAAGCGTGAGAAGAGGTAAAAATGGTGATCATCATATATTATTTGAGAAGTAAGGTTTTATGATGGTAATAAAAAGTTTCATATGGGTGAATAGGTGTTGAGTCATCTAGGGTGTTGGTACCTCCTTACAGATTGGTCCTTAGTAAATCCTAGTTGTGTGAGTACTTGACTAGTTGGGTTTGGTGCTCCATATGGAGTGGGTGATTCACTAAAGATTAGTTTTTCATTTTATAATACTATGGACCATTTGTAGATATTAGTGGGTTTTATTCCCTTTTAGGGTTTCTCACATATGTAATGTGTTATCTTGTTTCGTGATCTTGTATGGTTGCATATGATTTGCTAAATGTTCTTATTTGAATGAATGGTTCATGTATGGTTAAGTGGAATTGAATGAATGTTTTGGATAAATAGACCCATTGTGACTTATGGTAGGTGTGATACTTCTTATATTAATATTAGCAATTTGAGGTACAAAAGGTTCATTTTTTAGATGTTTGATCATTTTATTAATGAGGGGTGGTTGACAAATATGGTTACCATGAAAAAATCAAAGTGGGGAGGGGGGAAAGAGGTGGTGGGAATTTGGATTTTTCACTCCCCATAAAACCTATTGGGTTTGATTTTGAAGGTTATTGATATTGTTTTGCATATGTAGAATTTGATTTGCATTATTGTTTTGAAAATTATTCATTTTATTGAGTCTTTGTAATAAATTTGATGATTTTGGGTAGTATTTTAACTAGTGTGTATAAAATGGGAAGAATTGGTATTGGTATTAATGGTTTGGGTTTTACTATGATTAGTATCATGCGCCACATAATTAAAAACATTGGTAGATAAGGAAGTGCTGGTAACATGATTAGAATTTACTATAGGTTAAAAAAATTCATTAATGAAGAACAACATTTTTGGTGTGTGCTTTAATTCACACTCATATTCTAAGGAGAATAAAGCATTATGAATGGAGGACAAATGATGAGAACTCTGATAATTGGTAGTGCCAGTGGCTACATGAACATTGCTTTTGTCTAAAGAGGAGGCCATGAGATATTTTTTTGGAAACCTATTAGAATTAGTAAAGATCATAATGGGTGTTGGATTAAAATATGTATTTTCATCAAACAATAAATTTATGATGATAAAAAGAGGCTAAAGTGTTAATGAAAATAAAAATTAGGAACTAGGATATAGAGTAAAAGTGGTCAATTATATTATGTAAAATAGGGAACATAATAGAGAACAAGAGGACACACTCATATAGGTCAATTATATACTTCTTAATAGGAAACAATACAATAGGAAATAGCCAGATAGGTCAACTGTATACTACTTATACAAAAGATTGAAATGAAATTTAAAGACGCATCATCAAATAGGTTGACTGTGTATTATAGGCATATAGTTTAAATAGTCTATAAGAGATTATGTTGATAGGGATGATAAAGTCATAAAGAGAGTGAAATGTTTTTAAATATAATATCTAAGAAAACGAAATTAAAAACACAAGAAATTGGATCAATATGATGTATCCAATTAGAACACACAGAACAAACCTTGCACCAATGCTAGGTAATTCAAGTTTTATAATAAAAAATATAATGATCAATGAGAAGGATTAAAGTAGAAATTAAATTCTAACCAATTGGTCATTATCAAGTGTTACTAATTTACAATAGATATTTAAATTAATGCAATGGGAATTTATAAGTAAGAATGAACTAGAAATCAATTTATTGATTATTTTATGAAGTTTAGGCTGAAATGAATTTGTATTGAGTGTTGAGTGCTTTTACAATATATACCATAAACCATATGTATATACTTGGATATAAAACCAAGTTTTATTCCCCCTTGGTGATGAAATACAATTAGTTAGACCTTAGTAAGACAAATGTTTTAATGATTTTGTGTGTAAAGTGATTTGGAAGTGTGTGTAAAAGAGAAAACTAGTGCGACTAAAATGGTAATTTGAAAAATAACATAATTATTTTATGTTTTCTACTCTAAGAATTCAACAAATTGAAAGGAAAATTGAATCAATTTACTACCAAAAAGGAGGTTAAATCCTTAACTGTAAAGAATACATAATCAATTTAGGTGATACTATATGCAAATAATGTAGAATAGAGTCAACTGGGTCACTACTATTCACCAAAAGAAAGATCTAGAATAACAAAATCAAAGAGGTTGACTATGTTAGTGAGATACAAAACAAGCTACATAACTATGTCAAGATAGTCAACCCATTTGGATGTAAGGATGGAGTTTTATAGACACAAACTAGAGAAAAATAGTACTAAAAAAGAAAAATTGAAATGATAGAGAAGGTAAGAATGAACCTTGTTGGGTTTGAAGATGTTTAGATTGAAATATTTTATGTCATGATTCATAATTGCTGATTCAAAAATTATTATAACTAAGTCACCTAGTTCAATGGATTTTGTAAGACCTGTGTGATGAAAATAAACTTACAAATAGAGTCAACTAGATCGACTATGTTTGTAGACATGTATGTTGAAAGAGGAGAATTACAAATAGAGTTGATTTGTTTGACTATTTATGTAAATATAGTACTAAAGAAGAAGACTATGCTGAGATGATCAATCCCATCAACTGTATTTAGAGAATACCAACCTATACAAAACATAGTCATTTTAAAGTTACTATATGTTAAACTTATACACATATTGTTATAACTAAACCGATAGGTTTGATAAAATGCTAAAAAAATATAAATTTATAATATAATGATAAAATGAAATCCTAAAAGAAAACTGATAAGGATTTGTTTTATGTTAGGTTTACTAGAATGTATACAAAGGAAAATGCATCTAATCTATTAATCAATCCTCACATGAAAAAGATAAATCTTACTCACACTTTTGATTGTTGATACATTATATATTCAGGGTCATGACCAAGTTGGATCCATTAGACCTAGCCAATGGATATCTTATGATAGTAACATCACTAGAGAGAGTTCTAAAGCCTCTAGTCAAGCAACACTATGCAATAACCTTAGATAGGTCCTATGTTTTCATATTTACAAAGTAAATAACAAATCAAGTAAAATCTAATCTAGTGCTCACAAAATCTTATGGCACAATGTGGGAATAATAAACATAAAATTAAACATGCATAGGAGAATCCTAATTAAGCTCTATATAGGTAAAACCCTATTGCATGGGAGAGAAGTAAAAATGCAAATCTATCTACAATTATAAAGTAGGAAATAAGTTAGGAATACTTACCTTTGAATATGAACCCACAAAGACTAAATCTTTCTTTTATAAGAGGTTTTTGTGGTATGTAAGGATAGCAAGGATAAGTCAGATCTAGGCTATATAAATTTTTTATATATCAAAAATACTTCTCCATAAGATAAGATCCATATCTCCAAATAAATTATTAAAACCCTAAGCTCTGATATTCAAGTAGAATGGTGGATAAGTAGATGCGCAATATAACACTCTTCTTATTCTCTTTTCTTTTCTAAATGTTAGAAATGGAATTATATATATATATATATATATATATATATATATATATATATAACATTTAACATTTCTAAAATTTTATCCAACCTTGAATCTATATCATTATTTCATAAGAAAGAGTTAGGTCTTGTTCTAGGTTGGCCAAAGATGACCTAGGCTTGTAACATTCTTTTAACAACTTCAATATAGGGTATGCCCACACTGATAGTGTAATGCAAACCATCAAAAAGAGTTTTAGTCTTCGGAAAGTGATAAGAAAGGTATTTAAGTTCTTGAAGGAGTGTGAAAGAGAGGTGGCATGGCTTAAAGAGTTACATAGGAGAAGGTTGTGTAGATAAAAAGTGGTAGAATAGGGGATAACACTGATATGAAGCACTAATGGTCTACCCACCCATTTCCTGGTGCACCCTTTAAGGCATGTACTCATAGAGATTCAGACTTGATAGATTTTAGTAAGAGAAAAAATATTAGTAATTAATATAATTTAAAAATATTATGTGTATATACATGGTATTTATCATATCATTTGAAAATAAATAAAATGCATGATTTCCATCATGGCATAATAAATTGATCAAGCAAAAGTAAACAAGGGTCACACACACACACACACACACACACACACACACACACACACACACACACACACACGCACACGCACACGCACACGCACACGCACACGCACACGCACACGCACACGCACACACACACGCACGCACACAGGTGTGCACGTGCACAGAGAGAGAGAGAGAGAGAGAGAGAGAGAGAGAGAGAGAGAGAGAGAGAGAGAGAGAGAGAGAGAGAGAGAGAGAGAGAGAGAGAGAGAGAGAGAGAGAGAGAGAGAGAGTACTTAAAACACACAAAATATTCAATATAAGGATAGAGGGTCACATACAACGGACATTTTGAAATTTCATTCACACAATAATAAAAACATAGAATAGGCTTATAGCCACACATAAAGACATATTCAAATGGACAAAAGTAAAAATAGAGAGCACACACAAGACATGAAGTAAAAAAATCATGGATGAATATGTGTAATTTACCAACAAAGGTAATACCTAACATCAGTATATTCTATAGCTCAAGTATCCATAAATATATTAATATGAAGCTAGGTGAGAAATATCCATATATTTTGTACAATTTAAATAACTAATATATGAAAAATAAAGGATAACCAAATAATGATAGATGCTATGTAAATGGATGCCCCCTATGAAATTTTTGAACTGTTAAATTTTTTTAAGTGGATTGTGACTTGTTTGAATTTGATAATTATTAACATTTGTTCATTAGGATGATATTAGAAGAATAAACAAAAATTGTGCTACTTTTTGAGGAAAGTATTTTTGTTTGGTTATAATTTCTGTGTCTGAGACAGTGAAATAAACTACAACTATGTTTGTAAATGGAAATGTGTATGTTATAACTTCACTCATGCACACTTTGTGAAGATTTATTGATAAATAGAGATATATAGAGATATATTGAGTTTACTGAGATAAATCAATGCATGTAATTTAACTAGATAAATAATGCATATGTCATGATGTTTAAATTTTATAGAATATTTTAATTTTAGTTTTATTTTTACATATTTGAACAATATGATAACTTACAAATCAAACAACAAATCCAAAGGATGTGGATAATGGAAAAGTGGATCTTGAGGAAGATCATTGAGTGTTAGATATCGAATCTTGTAAAATTCTAATAAATAATCATCATTTTGGTCATCATACCTTTAATGCTCTATAGCTTTAGCCTTGTCTTCAATTTTTTTTTGAAATGTGTGCATATTTGTGATATGTTTCTCTATTGTGTAATAATCATCATGTGTGGCTTTTAGACAAACCAACTTGGGGCCCTATTTCGGATTTCATAATATGTTATTGTCAGATATACTATCATGAAGAATATAAATTATACTATCCTCAAATTTTAATATAATACATTTAGGTAGATTATCAAGTGCAGATTCCATTTTGTTTGACCATTATTTCCCTAGTGTAGCATGTAATTGATTTCATTTGTGCATAACAAAAATTAAAATGTCTAAAACTTTGGGACCACATGAAATTTGTCTTTTAATATATGCTATCGAATCCTAGAATATTATAACTTTCTACAAGTCGTCATGATCATTCCCTGAGTGATCAATAAATATAAATGTGTATACATTTGGTTATGTTTCCTCATCTAATTACACATGTTGTTTATACTCATTCTCACTAAAAACTAAGCAGTCCAAGAATTAGTCCTATAAATATTATAGTCTTTATGTATGTGACCTTGTTATTGAGCCTTTGGAGGCTGTGATATGGTATGTATAATCTAAAGAATTTATTTATCCTTGTGTTTTTTTATAATGTTTGAAAAAAATTTCGTGTTATGACCTATTATTTTTTTAATATGGTAAAAGGTATTTACGTCTTTACATGGCAACTTGCTATTAAATTTATATTGTATTTATAGAAAAGTAAGTAATTCCTTATCAAGTAAAGTTTTTAACATCACATGGGGTCTACCTTGTGCACTTTTAGCTTCTATAATATTAAATGTTTATGCATCCATTTGTTTCACATAATTTACTAAATCTATTGAAAAAGATTTTTTGGTGATTTTAATGCATTAGTTAGTGTAGTGTACCTTATGATGTCTAAAATTGATGGATTTGCAAAATATGTTAGTCCATGGGGTGCTTGATAGAAGTATATGTTGTGTATAATTTATATGAAAACAAATATTCTTTATTTTATTCACATCTAATGCCATTATTTTTCCTTATATTTGTATTGACTAGAATGATTTCCATTTAATAATCTCTATACTTACGAGAGCTAACTAGTCTGAAAATCAAACTAAATAAATAATTATCAGTGTTCATTTTTATTACATTATTATCAATATTTTAACTATCATAAAAATGACCATAAATTTCCTTGATAGATATAACATTTTAATCTTTATAATTGACTAATAAAGGGAATTCTTGTACATGTTTTTTGTGGTCCACATTTTTAGGTGAGATTTGTCATTCTATGGAATCTATTTATTTTTAAATTTTGATCACTTTTACTAGATTTTAAAACACCATATGTGTACATTTACTATATATGGATGATTTGTGGTGATGCCATTATAGTAGATTGAGGTGTTCCCAACTGTGATGGAGACTCAATAGTAGATTCTATAACCTTACAATATATAAAGGCTTGATTATCAATTGGGAATGTATATAAATGTCATTCATGTCTAAATTTTGCATGCTTATGTAAATTATATATTATCACTTACATGGCATGTATCTATGGTCTACCTTGTAATAAATTATACTAATTTGTTTCTTGAATTTACTTTGACCTACTTAGATAGAGTTTTGGACCCTACTAGAATATATAAAGTGATATAATCCAAAGCTTGGATAGACATATCATAAAATCCTTTGATATTATTATTTGTATTTTTATGTGAGGCCATGTGAATACCCATTTTATACATGAATGTGAGATTTCAAATATTCAATCCTAAGCCATTATCATCTTTTTAACTATGAAATTTTTGATTTGAAATTGTATTAATAAAGGTAAATTTTGAGTAATAGATGACTATGAAGGTAAATCCTCAATTCAAAAAGAGATAACATCCTCAATATACATTAAAGTATTTGAAATAAATATAAATTAAGAAGGCTTTGTGTCACGAGACACGGGTGTTTGATTCAAAACCTAGAAAAGAATATCCCTAGAAATAGTAGCCTTTTAAATAAATTATAGCATGGAGATATTAGTTGTTTTATTACTTATATGATCAATAATATCATATCATACACATTAATTAACTACTCTAATTGGATTAGGTTCATGATGAGGAGGAATTAATTGAATTCATTCTACCTACCTCAGTTGATGACGTACCTAACCTCATCTAGTAACAACAACTCAGACTACATGGTATACAACAAGACTAGGGTGAATAGTATATGTTGGACAAAAATGAAGATAATTGTGAATTCTATGGGGAGGAGGAGAAAAATGAACAATTTTATCCCTTTAGTGTGTATTAGTAGAAACTAGCAATTCAAATTGATCTAAGAAAAAATAATCATCATATAAATTATTGCTACTAAATTCTTGACTCATATAGGATGTTATATTTAAATTTAAATAATGTATCCATGGGATTGAGAACATGTAAAATATTTTACAAATTACAAGAAAGGATGATGTAAATATCACCAAGAAAATTTGAACTAAGAAATAATAGATAGATTTAGTAATTTTGATCATGATGAATATGAAAATAAAAAATAATGAATTTGAAACCCTAATAGAGGGATAAAAATATAATTAAACCTTAACGAATAGCTACGTATTTTTGGTAATGTTAAAAAATAAGTGGGTTCACCAATATGTTTTATCAATACTTATATAAATAGAAAACTAATTAACTAGATGTGATAAATTACTAAATAAAATCATAATGTTATAGATATGAAATAAATGGTATAAACCAATTTGGAAATTCATAAACATATAAATATATTAATATAGGAAATAATAAGGAATCACAATGTAATTGGAATTTTGATAATGCATGATTGAGATAGAAACTATGAAACTGACTGGGAGGATCTATGATGATGATTTGAATTAGGAATAATGTTTTGATTGCTCTTTGAATAAGTCTACTAGAATCAAACAAGGGTGAGGTGTGTTGGTATTCTTACAACATGTTGACATCTTGTAGAGTTTTATTCTCTGTAACTAATATGGGAGGTTTCTTTTCACTGTGTGTTTTATTTGACTAGGCAGGATCTCTTGATTTGTTATGAAAACCACCATTTTCTATCTTCGTCACTTGTAACCCTATCCCAATAATTTTTTTTTTTGAGAAAATCGATAAAATAAAAAATAGTGTCAACAATTCAATTTGTGCTAGAACTCAACACCACCTATGTTTTGCACTACTTACATACCAATACTCCACAGAGGGATCAAACTCAATGTAATTATCCCATCTTATGGAGGTGTGTGTTAAATATTGGTGTAATACTAGATGCTCGTGGAATTATGATGTGATAAAGTGATTCAAATGTGACTTGTTACCTTGAAGGTGTACTTAGACTTTAGCTCAGAGCTATTAGGGTTCTATATATTGAGAATTATGATAAATAAGAAGTTTTATCTTAATGTATTATTAGAATTTTGGTGATTTTTAATATGGTAGCATCCTATGTAAAAAGTGACTTGAAAATGTTCTTTTGTAATGATGGATATTGAATTTTCATGCACCAAGGACCTCTCCAAAATGAAACATCGCTATCTTATTTATTAGATAACATGACAACAAAAAAACCTTTCGGGAGGTGGGAGAAATAAAATGGAAGATCTAATGGAAGATCTACTTTACAAATCGTGGAAGCGTAATTAATCAATTCCTTTGAAGATAGCTAGTTTCCATTGAATTTTCTAACAAAAGACCTTGATTCCAAAACATCTAGTTCATTTTCCATGATTTGTGGATCTAGGATAATGGAAGGTTTATTCAGATTTGCCTTCCAATGAGTACTTGCGATTATCATCTCATCTGAACAATTACCCAGTTTATCTCCCTGAATTTGATGGGGCTAGGAAGTCTCATGAGATTTTAATTTGGAATGAGTGGAATGAATCTCTTTTTGCACATATTCCTGTTGGACATTGTTTCTCTAATCTTGGATTAATTCTTCAATCAATGTTTGGATCATTGTGCATATATCCTTGTTCCCAAAGATTTGTTGTGTCGGGTTTATCAAGGAAAAAGAGTTTTGTTCGAAGACTACTTTCTCCATAGTTGAGACTATCTTCTCCATAGCTGAAATGATTTTATTCAACCCCTAGGGGTTGTACATGTAATCCGCTAGAATCCAGAGTCTTGACAGACCAACCACATACATGTGCACTTGCAACTAAACAGTTTAAATCCTATGTACTTGCAATCAGATTACACATAAAAACTCTACAGCTATAAGAAAATCTGAGAAGGGGTCACGTAACACCGCATAAGAAACTTGGAGGACGATTTGTACATAATAATTTTCCTTCAAAATCTATAAGCTTGTTAATTTATAAACTTGTATGATAATCTGTGCTGTAAACTCCAAGCTAACCCATTCAAAAATAGACGAATATCGTAAAATATCACGAAGGGCTCATGTAAGGCAATGACAAGCAAGAGCAAGGTATCATACTAAAGTAGTCGTAATTGACAGAAAATTTCCAAGAGGTTTTGCATAGTTCCTTTACATCTTAACTTTCACAACACAGATCATGCGCGATTATGCAGATGAAAAGAAAGTCCATTTAGTAGCACAACTGAATACCCTTTCCACGTAGTGACTTTGTTTATACGCATCATATAAAGATATACGCTAAAAACCTTCAAAAAGGGGAGGAATGACCTCCCTAGCTTTGCCGAATTAAATAGCTGAGAACAATATGGAATGGTCACATCCTTAGTTTTCCTGGTAGCTTAAAACCGCACTAAACCTCACGAACCACCTAGAATAGGCCGTTGAGAAATAAATCCCGATCTGCGCGAGCCGCGCCATCCCCCAGACCGAATCCCCCATTCTTCAATAAGCTTTATTGCTGAGAAAAACTTATCCTTGAGATATTTTAGAACGCCCCCTGAAGTTCCGCCTACAAGCTGTAAATTTCAAGTGCGGCAAGGTTCACTTCTGAATCAGTAGATGCTCGTCTATAGGTTAACTCTCTAAAACTTGGCCCAAATTTGGTCTCATTCGTGTAGGTTGTTGGAATATATTCAGATATAAGCTCTTTCTTTCTTCTGTATGCAGATGAAATGATGGATTCCTTTGTTCTTTTTGCAAATAAATAAAGGCTCCCTCCAGGCAGGACCAAGAAAGCCTCGTTTTGTTCTAGGAGACCGCCTCCCTTTGTTCTAGGATCCAGGTCTCCTGTGCTTGTACTAGGTGTAGCGGTGATAGGTTTTTGCCGAGATTTTTGATAGCGTTTTTGACACTCCGGCGGCTCCTGAGGGTCATTGGTCATGGAATGTTGAACATCCAAAACTAAACAAAGAAATGTTGATTGTTATCAAAATAAATTATGAAATGAACAAATGATTCGATTGTCCGATCTCAAGTTTCAACTTAACTATTTAATATCATTGTACAAAATGAACAATATTCTTTTTCTTTTCTTCTTTTCTATTCTTTATTTTATTTTTATTTTTAATTTTCTATTTTTTCCTTCCTTCTCTATCAAAGCATCCTAACAAGTGAAACTACATCTCCTGACATACTGAACATAAGAAAATGATGCCATACTGAAATTATAAACTTTTTAGGTTGCCTTTTATGTGGTTAAGGTAAAGAAGAGGTTCCTAAAAATTAGAAAATATATTACATTGATTCATTATTATAATTATTTTTAAATTTAAGATATTTCACAAAAAATAAAAGATTTAGTTTACAAATTTGGTTTAATTTTTTAAAAATACATAATAAATTATATGTGAGTTTATTAAGAAATATATTTATTATTATGAATATGTAATTGATTTAAGAAAATATAATTATTAAATGTAATTGTGAATTTCAAATTAATTTTGAGGAAATTATAAATAAATAAATTAAAAAATCAGAAACTATGTAATTAAGTTAAACAATATTTTTGGAATATCAATAATGTGACAAGGTAAAAAATGAATATATTGATACTTAATAATTAAATTTATTTGAATAAACATTGTTGATTGTAAATTGTGTTACAATAAATTTTATATTTTTAAAGATAACAATTGATTTACAAGAAAAATTGTTTTATAAAATTTTTATCGATTAAAAGAAAATAAAAAATTAATATTTCTTAATATAAATAAATGTAAGTAAAAAAAAATGTAAAAAAATATTATAATAATATAAATAAGATGTAATAAATATTAAGAAATACATATTATAAAAAATGATGGAATTAAATATTTTTATGAAAATTTATATTGATTACCACTAAGTTACTTAAAAAAATATTTATTATATTGTACTCCAAAAAATATTGTACATTTTCAAATATCTAAAGTCTTTAATGTAGAATAGAATGTATATATTAGAGTGGGACATGCTGAATATGTCCAACTAAGAATACTCCTTCCAAACATTAGTCTAAGCACAAATGTATCTTTCCATCAAGGAAGAAAAGGACCTCTTTTTCTAAGATCTAATCAGGTATTTAATTAACATTAACATTAAATCAATAAAACAGGATATAATTTTCTTTGTTAACTAATTTAAAAATTTAAAGATTGTTCTAACTTTTAAAATATTGTAAATCCTATAATATTTAATTAGTAGATATAAGTTTGATTTTTTTTAATAAAACTTACTTTGTATTGAGGGTTGACTTGTAATTGTCAATATTTCAAAGTATAAAAATGAGAATTGCATTATCATGGAAGACACTGTGGCATTATTACAATATGAAATTTAAACTTTTAGCATCATATTTATGTTTTTAATTTGTATTAATCTAAATGTATAATCCTTTAATAATGGTCACAACTTAATTATAGACTTTGTAAAGAATACAATATACCAAAAAAAGTCAAAAATTAATATACTAGACATTTATAATAAAAACCATTATATGTAATAATAAATTTATATTTAGGAAATGATACTATTAAAATATGTTTACATCATTCGTGATATAATTATATGTTAATTATACCAATTATGCTATTTTATTTCACTATTTTCAAACACAAACATGATTAAACACTCAACACACAAGTTACACATTTGATAGATACTTCCGATTATGAAAGTCATGAGTTAAATTGTTTTATAATCTTTTTGTTTAAAGTCTCACACACAAGTTACACATTTGATGGATACCTGTGACTATGAAAGTCACGACTTAAATCTTTTTAATGATCTTTTTGAACAATTTTTTCATTTGATAAACAGAGAAGAGTACTAAATACATTAATGTTATTCGCTAATTTATAAACATCTAATGCCATGCATTTAAAGATGTGTGCAAACACATGCAAGAGCTATTGTTTCCCATTTGAGGTATATAATAGGTCGGGATGTTAATAAAGGGAAAATACTCATGCTAAAAAAACAAATAAGAAATAGCAGAATTTGACATCCACCCCACCAGACTAAGCTACTATCTTAATATATAATAGTTTGGCCCAGTTCATAGCTCTTAGGCCCTATCTGAAGTTTACAATGGCTTTACATGTGATTTTTCTACATAAATAGAGAAAATTTTCCGCAACAGGCGTCTATGCAGAAATGTACTCAACTGTGGAACACTTGATTCCGTCCTTCACCAACCCAAAGGTATAGTTTCTTACTTAAAACCTTTAAGTCCAACTCGGACGGCACAACTACCTATAAAACAAACAACAAAAAGATTATTACAATATGTGCAGATAAACTGTGCCCATTGAAATGTTTGACAGAGATTTGAAAGGCTACCTTGACCTGGATGGAATAGAACACTTTATCTTCAGTAGAAAATCCATGAGCTTGTAGAATGTGAAGACCCTGCTCTTCCAGCACTTGAAATAGTTCTGACTGAACACCGCTCCACCTTCTAACAGCAGTGATTCTGATAAAATGATTCAATTCATGTTTCTCCATTATCCCTATTGGATAACTTTCCATTTTACATGATGAATCAGTTGACTGTAGTCTTGTACCACCAGGCTTGGGGATTACAAAATCATTTGCAACGCCCCTTTGTTTCTGCACAATAACAAAAGACATAAAAAATAAGTAGATGATATTATTTCAAACTTTTCAACACACAAAAGCAGATGGTTTATTCATTTAAAACGCAGGAGGAGCTGTTAATACCTTCTGACCAGGCTGAGGTAGTACCGATTGTAGATTTGCAAAGGCCAAATCCGTGTGTATTTTCTTCGCAAGAATCTGTGTAAAACTCCTCTTGAACAGAATCGATTTTCCATGTCTTCGACGAAGCTTGTTCTCTAAATTTATGTTCTTTTTCATTTCCATCTATATAAGCCTTATACTCTCGATCGGCAGTCTCTTTTTCTTTAAAGATTATCGTATATAACGGACCCACGAATCCACTCAAACATCAAATGCGTCTGGTTTTCGCTCATCTGAAAAATTATAATATAATGCCGTGCAACAAAGTGATTCATGCCATCCCACTAGCGTCAAACTGTCATTATTTAACCGACTAATTCAACAAAATATAATATCATGTTGGAATCGAAGTCAAGCGAGTGCAATTGTGTATTGTTTTCCAACTAATAAGGGAGATCATTCGCCTGTTAAAAAAACCCAACGATGAGTATACTATTTTAACAGATATGGAAGAATTGGATCCCAACTGAAATTTGTGTACATTTATTCCCTTTGTTAACGCCCGATGACAAGTTTTATCCACTTACGCAAAATAAAATATAATGAGATCTTCTCAAATTCTTACATTGCTGATGGCAAAATGATCGAATGGAAAATGACTTGAAAAGACTGATTTGATTAAATTGGTTTCATTATATTGTTAGAAAGTTTTTTTTCAAACCTTAACGATTGGCCTCTTTTACCACTTCTTGACATAAGTTGAAATTCTTAATATTGTTTCAATATTCCGCGTCAACAATGTGATTTGATGTCAGTTTTATATGTGCGGCCGCTTCTTAGTGGGGAGGGTTCCGAGTTGGAGTTGTTGAATGCGCACCAGCTTTCAGTTATTTCCGAAATTTGTTCTACATTGAGTTGTTTATTATAGGATATGTGTTTTACTCTTATAATTTATCCCATAAGCAACTTTTCCATGTATGTGCTAACATTCTTAGGGGTTGGAATGTTCGTGTACAAATTTTAATGGACAAGCGATAAAACCAAAAGGAGATACGCTATGCAAAAACTCTATCCTCAAATGAGTCCAACAATCTAGACTTCGATGCTTTTCAACGACCTAACATAAACGACTTTTGAATTATCTAGATAGAGGATTCTTTGTTTATATATACACACCACTATATTCATTGCACCTCAATTTAAGTCAAAATTATGTCGGAAGTCGACGGTTTTCTATGCTTTTTAATTGATAATAATAATAATAAATGAAAATGACCCTTATTTTATGTTACAATTTTTTTTGATTAGTAGATTAAATTAAGAAAGATAAAAATAGTTTTTAGGAGAGTAGGACATAGTTGGAAAGTTAAAAAATCAAGTATCTATAAACTCAACAAGTTAGTTATAAGAGAGAAGGCTAAGGAACTGAAGTCTAAAAGCTTCACATTTTAGAGCAGTCCTAGAGTACAAGAGGGAAGTACCTCCACGGAATCACTCTTAGGAAATAGGGAAACACCATCACTAGAGTCATTGTACACATCCTTTAAGCACTACATCAAGTACACAGAAAAATATAGTAAAAAGTGAACCCTAGACATAATCCAAGGCTTCTCTAAACCATTCGAACATAAATGAATCAAGATCAAAAATAGGGAGGAAGCACAAGACTATAATAAATACTAGAAAAACTAAACCATCGATTCCCTTGATGACATCTTGGATAAATGGTATGATGTCAACAGATCAACTCTTTTCTAGTTGATTCTCTGCATTCTTCCCAGATAGTGGGACTTCATAGTTCCAATCTTCATTAGGCACAAGGTGAAGAGCTCTAAAGATAGCCAAAAAATTGGCAAGAGTGTTGTCTCATGATAGTTGTGGGAGAAGGAAATGTACTAAATGACGGGAATGACATGGTGGATATTCTGAATGATTGAACTAAGTTGTCACTAATTATATCTTATTAAGTTATCAACATTGATAATTGTTATCACCAACACATCCACACATCTAACTGAAATTGGGACAATGAATTATGAATAAGTTGATAAAGATTGCTAGAGTATGTTAATTATTATTTGGATCTTATGTGGCCTTCTTGTCAATACATAGCACTAGAGTTCAAGGTTTTATCATATCTTGACATGATCAATCAATGACTTTGTATTTTTGATGATTCATTCCAAGTGAAGGTTTGAAGGATTTTATCTATAATATGACATGACTTCTTTGGCATGCTCTCACCATTCTCACACTTCGTCCAATCATTCCTTGACTTTGAAACATTGAAATGATGCATGCATGGAATTATGGTGATATTTCACACTCCATTGTATTTGACCTCATTTATCAATAATGATGGTGCCAAAGAGTGAAGTCATTTTAAACCATTAAACAAGCTTAAAATCAATCAAAACAATTAATTCTAAACTTGTTTTGTAAACAAAGAATTGTTGTGGACGTTCATGGTTGTTCTTAATTCTTGTTCCATTATGTTGAGGATGTCAAAGCAATGAATTTTCATTTAAAAAAAATTATCTATAGAGTTAATTTTGGGTCTGAAATATGAGTTCTTACGTGAGTCAATTTTGCAACTGGATAGCTTAGTTCCTTCTTCATCATTATTTCCTAAAGTGCTCCATTTCACTAATCTAGCTAATGTACTTATTCTTGGAAGCACTTTGGTTCATTATGTGCTCTATTTCACCAATTTGAATTACATAATTATCCCCAAAACCTCTTTGGTTCCTTATGTGCTCTCTTTCATTCATCCAACCAATGCAATTATTCTTAGAACCTCATCTACTCTTAGTGTTGTCTCTTTCAATGATATAGTCAACATAACTATTATTGAAAACTCTTCAATTATCGATGTGCTTAATTTTTTCAATCCAAGTGATGTAGATATTCCTAATAGGCCTTCAATTAAAGATTTGTCTTATACAAGTGTTTTTAGAATGGTATCTATATTCAATACCTTAATTTTTGCTAATCTAGTCCTCAAAAAGGTTATTCAAAATAATTGAAATTTTTGTCAAAATATGTAGTGCATGCAACTAGCTATCAAATAAACCTCAACCACTACCCCAACAATTCATCTTCAACACTACAACTAGCTCTCAATTCACATGTAATTAGATATTTAACATAAGTTGTAATTAAAATCATCATTAATTAAAGATAATTTCCTTTATTTAGACAAAGGATTTGTATAGTAGGGAAATTTTGTAGATTCATTTCACAAGAGACAAAATATGGCAATCTTCAATTGATAGTTTGGTTTTGTGTTATTTTCAAGTGATAAACATAAAAAGGCACATGTCAATCATCCACGTTCTTCTGTTGTGGTGTTCATATTATGTTTTGATGAGTTGATTTCATCTCCCTTCATTCATGCCTGAGAAAACTTGATGGTGGCTCACTAATATTCATAGTTACTTTTTAGAGTGCATATATATAGAGTTACCAACCATGGACAATCCAATATAATAAGCAACATATGTTTTTATTATTTATAAATTAAGAGGAGAGTTGTACACTGTCACCATAGATGTATATTCATATGA
>JARHVA010004713.1:152500-235000 GCA_037957365.1 Torreya grandis
TTATTTCACTATCTCAAATATTAAATGCTATTGATTAAACATGAATCCTTACAAAAATATAAACTTTATCTATGTTATCTCTAATGTAGTTTTAAAAAAATAGAAAAACATATCCTTGCATATATAACTACTAAATTACTAATAGTGAGATATTAAACTCTCAACACACATGAGTTACACATTTGATGGGTACCTCAGATTATGGAAGTCATGGCTTAAATTGTATTATGATCTTTTTTTCAATTTTTTTCATTTGATAGTTAAAGGAAGTTATATAGGTTAAATTATCTTAGAGTAAAGAGAGATAAATACATTAGTGTTTTTTAAATTTTTATTTGTTAATTTGTAAAATATTGATTATGTTTTTGAATTAAACACAATTTATTTTCAAAATATCAAAAACTTCAAAAACCATTCTCAGACAATGAAGATACACTTAATAATTCTCACACTGTATATTTCTATTGCTGCACTAAATTAATTAGAACACAATTACATATATATAGGAAATGTCAAACCAGTAAATATGGAGATCCATGTCCCTTCAATATCTTAAATAATAACCTCCAATCTCGTAATAATATGACCAAACCTATATCCGACAGTATAATATTTTACCATATTATGCATTTGGTTATACATTAACCTATTAACAAATTTGTTAATGTTATATTGTAACTAATAATAATAAAGTTAAATTAATAATATTTCACACTATAACTCAAAATTCACCACCTTATAAACATTATTAAACATATCTTCACCTCATCAATATAAGTATGAGAAGAATATAAATCTTTAAGAAGTAGAGAAAACATAATTGTATGTCAATGCATACTTTTAGGTATACATACTACTAATGTGATCTTGATACACATGACCACTACTGTGTGAAAGAACACATCCTGAATTTACTTTATGTGACCATACATACATGTCACTAGGGGTCATCTCCATAAATAAGGCAGTTACGTGATCTATGTAATTAGTTGCCCTCCTATGCAACTATTTCCACATTCCATTATATCTACACTCTCCCTTTTCTCCAACTATCAGAGGTGTCCAAAAAAAGTAGGAGAATTAAAACACACCACACATATGACCAAAAAAAAACTTTTATTCTTATTCAAACACATATTATAAAAAACACACCACACAAAATATCACCAAATCATCTGGGCCCCATTGTTGGTGACTAACAATAGGCTTTTGAACCTCTAGCTTTTGTTTCCTCCTTCCTCCAATGAAATAATATTCTTACTCAATAGATATATTGATGAAGATCATTTTGTTCATGACAAGACTTTGTATAATTTAGATGTTGCATACAAGAAAAAATGCATCATCTACTCTTTTTTACATTTTTACGACTTGACTCTTTTGACATAAAATTGTCTTTTGGATTTTGATGACAATTTCATTATGGACCCTAAAATACCTAAATCTTTGTTTTTAAATTTCCAATCATAAAACTAACATAATTACTTATAAGGACAAAATTAACTCTAAAAAATTTATGGTTTTTACTTTTGACTATATAAAACTATACTTTGACATAAGCTAAAAAACATCCGCAATGACTCAAAATTTATTT
Source organism: Torreya grandis (assembly GCA_037957365.1). Taxonomy (NCBI): domain Eukaryota; kingdom Viridiplantae; phylum Streptophyta; class Pinopsida; order Cupressales; family Taxaceae; genus Torreya; species Torreya grandis. The sequence continues at coordinate 154,095 of JARHVA010004713.1, forward strand.
TACTTTGTTTTATGTCATATGGACCAAATAAAATCCTTTAAATTATAATATCCCATAAAAAATTTAACAAAACTAAATAATATATACTCAAAACACTTTATAACATAATTACTTAATCTTGCAATGACACAACTAGTATGTATGACTATGACTCAGATGAATGAATTTTCCTAAATACCTAAGGAGAATACATAAAATTAGATTTTTTCGATGTGTCATGATCATATCTAATTAGTTTTCATAGAAAGAGTGATTATAAAATCAAATATTTTATGTCCAGACTTGGAAGACTCTCCACGAGGACTATAAAATTTGATTGTTTATAGTTCAATTATAGATGGACAGTCAAGCTATCAATTTTGATGGTAGAACATTTCCCCAATAGCCATTTGTTAGTGCCCAAAATTACACTATAATCAATTAATCCATTTTTAATTATAAATGTCTAATTTTTAAATCCAAGTTGATTTCATTTATGAGCATCTTAAAATCCTTCTTCTAATTTCCCTAGCTTAAGCCCTTTGATTTAAATTTAAATTTGGTAGGAATAATTTATGTGAGATCCCTTTAAAAATGCTATTGTACTGGTTTAGATTTTATACTATGGTTTGGTCATGTTTATTAACATGACCAAACCTTAGTCTAAATTTATATTTGGTCCTTTTTATATCCTATGGTCCTTGGTCCCTTTTATCTATTATCATGGTCTATCTAATGTTTGGTCCATTTCTATAATCTTTTCTCAAAGTCTTATCCTAAAGATTCTATTGTATATAACAAAACCTTAGTTTTAGACTTCATATTAAGTTATTTAATCCCCAAAATCTGACTTCATTATTTTCATTGTTAATGTGGAGCCAACTATAACTGAACTAGTGGATCAGAATCTGATGGTGCATGTGAACTTAGAGAGAGTTGAAAGAATGATGTGCATAAAAAGCAATAAGTCAAGAATATTGATCAATGATACATGTTCACACAGGAAGAGATGATCAAATAGTACATGAGAAGCATTGAAATGTCAAGGGTTCTAAGAGCTTCATGAGAGTGATAAGTGCCACCATCTCAGTGGGATGTTTGAAGATCTATTAAAAGGCATAAAGTCAAAATTTAAGAGCCCCAGGGCAAGGTGGTTACAAGTGTCACCACCATGGGAACTCTATAATAATATCTAATGAAACAAGTGTTATAAATATTGTCATTGATGTCAAAGGTCTAGCATTGGTGATAAAGGCCCCATTGAATTAAGTGATGTTTGGAATGTTCATATCTTGGATAATATTTGTTAATATTTATTTAATACTAATAAATATAATTTTAGTTTCATATAAGCCAAAATAGGGCCCATGGATAAGTCAAAGAGTCATGGAATAAAGACAAAAGAGGAATGGGAAGAATTTTCTCATGAATAGTCATCTTGAGGATTTCCAAGACTCACCATGTGAAGAAAAAAGAGGGTATGTAATATTTTTCCATTAAGAGACACTTTGAGGAATACAAATAGTCACCAAGATAAAGGTAAAAGAGGAAAAGATGAATTTTCTTTTGAAGGGTCACCATATGAATTTTCAAATGCAAGGATACAAAGGGTCATACAAGTTTGGTGCCATTTTCCAAGAGGATTGAAGGGTCACAAAGGGAAAATGCCAAAGTTCAGTTGGAAAGCTATAAATAAAGGCTTTAAAAGCTATTTGAAATATGCAAGTGTGCATGGTTTGTATTTATTTTAAAAGAGATAAAAGCAAGAGATATTGTAGAGTTCTATCATTTGTTGAGTAAGCAAGATTGAGAGATAGTTGTGTTTTATACACAAGAGAGGTTGGTGCTCCTATATATTTGTGTTCACAAATCTTTGTAATGTTTTAGTGTTCCTATGGGTTAGTGCTCACAAATAATTGCTGTGTTGGTGCATAGAAAAGGGGTTGTTGCTTGCAAACTTTGTAATTTTAGTTAGTGTTGATTCATATACTTGATATTATTCTCTATGGTTTTTTTCTACTTTGGGTTTCCACATAAAAATATGGTCTCTCTCTCTCTCTCTCTCTCTCTCTCTCTCTCTCTCTCTCTCTCTCTCTCTCTCTCTCTCTCTCTCTCTCTCTCTCTCTCTCTCATGTGGTGCATATTACTATTTTAGTTTTATTGCATATCTTAAATATGTGGTTAAGTGGTTAAAGAAAATGAATTTTGTTAAGTAGAAGTATGTATGTGTGTGTGTGTGTGTGTGTGTGTGTATAGACTCATCCCCCCTCTCAATATATTTCATGTTTAATAATTGGTATCAGAGCATGTTTCTTTGGAAAAAAATTTACAGCTTGAAGGTAGATCGAGAAAACATGATGGCTAGATCACATGAAGGTTTTTATACAAATAAATCACCTGTGTTAGATGGGACAAATTATTATTTTTGGATGATAAGGATGAATATTTATTTGATGCCCCTTCGATTCGAAATTTGGATAGTAGTGGTAGAATAATATGAAGAGCCACATACACATGTAACTACTCTAGTGAAAAAGAAGGAAAGTGAAAATAATGCTAGAGCTTTAAATGATATTTTATGTAGTTTATGTGAATTATAATTTGTTAAAAGTTATGCAATATAAATTTGTTCATGAAACTTGGATAAAATTTGAGAATAGTTACAAAGGTGATGGAAAGGTTCAACAAGCTAAGCTTCAGACTTTTAGAAGATAGTTTGAGAGTTTGATGATGGAAGAAGAAGAAAATAGAGAAAGTTATCTTTTGCGGGTTGATCAAATAGTTAATTAAATTCAAGGTCTTGGAGAAAAGATACAGGAATTGATTATAGTTAAAAAAGTTTGAGATCTCTACCACAGAGATATGATGCAAAAAATTTGGCAATTGAAGAGATGAAGAATTTATCCAAGCTAAAGATGAATGGACTACATGGTATTCTTATGGCATATGAGATGTAAATGAAACAAGAGAAACCTTCAAAGAGAGAAGATGCTTTCAAGACATCAAAGAAAGAGAAGGTTAAGATTCAAGAATCAAGTAACAGTTATAGTGATGATGAAGATGACAACATAGTTCTATTAATTTGCAAGCCAAAAAAGGCACAAATAAATATCAAGAAAAATTACCTTTTAGATGTTTTAATTGTGGAAAGATTGGACATTTTTTAGTTAAGTTCCTAAATAATGGTAATGGTGATAATGAAGAAGGAAAGTCTACATACAAGAAGAATTTTAAATAAAAATTCAATAAGGGATTTGAGAAGAAGAGTTTGTATTCTAAAAATCTTAGCTCAATCAAAGATAGTTGAGTTAGTGATTCAAAATAAGAAAATATTTTATTCATGATCATATATAAAGATCACTCTACAAGTAAAACTACAGATGATCAAGAAAAAGGACAAGATGAAGCCGAAGTGAATCTAGAAGGAGAACACATTTATGCCTTTGAAGAGTTAAAATCTCTTGAAAAGAATAATCAAAGATTAAATCCCCAAATCAAGAAAAATAAAAAAGAGTCAAAGGATATAATTGAAGATCTACAAGCACAATTTGAAGAATCCAAGAAGAATGAAGAAGATCTAACGACATAGTTGTAAAAGACAAGTAAAGAATGTGAAAGGTATGTTATTAGAATTGCTTCTTTAAAAGTAGGTCTTTAGAGATTAAATAAAGTAATCAATGATAGAGTAGCTAATGATTCAAAATTTTAGAATAGCACTAATATGTTGAATAAGATATTAGAAAGTCAAAGATCAATGTCAGATAAGATAGGTATCATATTTGTAAAAGAGAAAGGGGAGGCCACTACATTCACAGATAAGAAAATAGAAAAGAGATATGTTGAATCTCTTACAAAAAAGGAAATAGAAAGGGAAGAAGTTAAGAATACATAGGATATCTCAAACAAAGAAGGCTGGAGGAAACATAGCTAAAAAGGAAATCAGGTTAGAGACACAAAAATAGGTCCTATTTTTATGGTTATTATTTTTATTATAATAGATATGGTCATAAAAAAATAGAATGTTGAAAAAAGGATAAAAATTTTAGATTTAAGAAGGAAAGTCGTGCAAAGTCAAGCAGAAGCCACAACTTTTTTGCTCCTCTATCAGGCTTTAATGAAGATGCCATAATATGTTAATAGTGTAATAACTTCAGACACATAGCCTAGTATTATGGGAGCATGTTCAAGTCAGTCAAGAAGGACTAGAGTTTGAAGGCTCTATTCATTAACAATAAAGTTTAGATAGGTTCATGGCAAAAGAAAAAACATGAAAGATCTATGTTGGCATAGAGAATTTTAAATGCAAAAATTGAAGAAAAGACATGGTTCATTGATATTGTATGCTTGAGGCACATGATAGGAGATAAAATTAAGTTCATAACCTTGAAGAAGGTCAATGGTTGCACAATAAAATTTAGAGATAATACTACTACCAAAATTGTCAAAAAGGTACACTAAGTTTGGATAATGGTAGAACTAAAATTGAAAATATTTTGTATGTAGAAGATTTTAAGATTAATCTTCTAAGTGTAAGTCAAATTTATGATTAGGGGCACACACTAAAGTTTGTTTCAAGGTTATGAAATTAGGAGAAAAAATTTAGATTTGTTGGTTGCAGATGCTTTGAGAATAGGCAATAATTTATATATGTTATCAAACATCAAAGGTAAAAGATGTTGTTTGATTCAGATTGATTAAATTTGTCTATGGTAGAAGAGAATGGGACACATAAATTCTGATAATTTGGTCAACATCAACAACAAGCAAGTAGTTAAAAATCTTCCAAAGATTACATAGCCATTTGACAAGCTTTGCAAACATTGTCAGCATGGGAAGTAGGGCATAAGGTGGTTCAAAAAAAGAGTACTTGATCACTCATATGTTAGAGCTTGTTCATATAGATCTATGTGGACCTATGAAAACTCAAAGTACTCAAGGTGAGAAATATTTTATGTTCCTTATTGATGATTTTTCACTTATGACTTGGGTAATGACTTTAAAGAAAAAATCAAAAGCTTTTACATATTTCAAAGCATTAGTTGAGAATGAAACCAATTTGAAAATTAAGTGTCTAAGATCAGATCAAGGATAAGAATTCATTTCAGATCAATTTACTGAGTTTTGTGAAGACCATTAAATAAAGAGACATTATTTAGTATCCAAAACTCCACAACAAAATTGAGTAGTTGAGCATAAAAATAGAATAGTTAAAAATATGGTGAGGATAATACTAAATGAATCTAAGATACCAGATAAATATTAGAGAGAGGTAGTTAGTACAATAGTGCATATTTAGAATAGAGAATTATTAAGAGTCAATAGTGACAAGACTCCATATGATATATGAAAAGACAAACCAGCAACAATTGATTATTGTAGAATTTTTAGTAGTAGATGCTTCATAAAGAGAACCGATGAAAAACATGGTAAGTTTGAGTCTAGAGTAGATGAATGTATATTTCTTGGTTATTCTTGTGAAATTAAATATTATAAATTTTATAATAAAATAACTAAGAAAATTATTGAAAGTACAAGTGTCAGGATAGAAGAAGATGGAACACAAAGAATCAATGATCTATTAGATATTCCTGAAATCATTGAAGAGGAAGATTTTGAAGAATCAAATGAAGATGAGAAGAAGGAGAAAAAGGACACCCAAACCCCATCCAAATATGTCTAGATAAATCATAATGAAAGTGACATCATTAGGGACATAAATGAAGGAATTCACACTAGAAGAATGCTGGTAAGTGAATCTAAGCAAGTTAGTTTCTTTTTATTATCCAAAATTCAGACTAAAACTTTTTCTGAAGCTAGACATGATAAGCATTGGTTTAAGGTAATGGATGAATAATTAAATTAGATATAATATAATGATACTTTGGAACTAGTGCCTAGACCCAAAGATCATAATGTGATAGGAACAAAATGGATTTATAAAAATAAGTTGAATGAAAATAGAGAAGTGACCAGGAATAAAGAAATATTAGTATGTAAAGGATATGCTAAGATTGAGGGAATAGATTTTGATGAATTTTTTTCACTAGTGGAAAGGATATAGGCTATTAGAATGTTTCTTGCATATACAACGTTTAAAAATTTCACAGTGTTTTAGATGGATGTCAAATTTGCCTTATAGATTATGGATTGTGGTATCCAACAGGCCAAGATTTCACTTTGGTTGATTGTACAAATTTAGATTAGATAGGGTCATTAGATGATAAAGAGAGTACAAGTGGAGGAAATTTCTTCCTTAGTGATAGCTTAGTATCATTGCTAAACAAGAAGTAGAAATTAGTATCACTTTCTACAACTGAAGAGAAATATATTGCAGTGGTATTGTGTTGTACTCAAGTGCTTTGGATGAAGCATAATTTAGAAGATATCAAGGTAAAATATGATGAACTTATTTCTATTTTTTGTGACAACACAAGTTATATTAATATTTCAAAGAATCCAATGATGCATTCAAAAACAAAACATATTTCCATTAGATATCACTTCTTGAGAGAGCAGGTTGCAGATCAATAAGTTAAGATGGAAAATATCAGTACTATAGAGTGGATTGTAGATATTTTCACAAAGGCACTACCAAAAGACACATGATTATTTGCGAAAGAAGTTGGGAGTAATTTATTTTACTTCCTACCATTGGGGTTAAACATTAGTTGAGAGTGAACTAAGTGTTATCTCTATGTAGGCCCTTTGTAATTGATGTCAAAGGGGGAGAAGAATAAAAGCATGTAGATGTATAGGTACAAGTCTATAAATAGGTACAAGGAATTGGTACAGGTTACTAAAATAAGGGGGAGTTACTATATGCTTTTTAGATGGCAGTATGTGTAGGTTTCAACATGTGGAAAATTTAGTTTGAGGTTTCCATCAATGACAAAGGGGGAGATCGTTAGAAATATTAACATTGATGTCGAAGGTCTATCATTAGTTATAAAGGTCCCATTGAATTTAATGATTTTTTAAGGGTTCATATCTTGGCTAATGTGTGCTAATATTTATTTAATATTGAAAAATATATTTTTGGTTGCATATAAATCCAAAGAGGGTCCATAGATAATTCAAGGAGTCATGGGGTAAAGACAGAAGAGGAAGGGAAGCATTTTCTCATGAAGAGTTATCTTTAGGAATTCCAAGACTCACCATGTGAAGATAGAAGAGGGTATGACACATTTTTCCATGAAAGCACACTTTGTATAATATGAAAAGTTACCAAGATAAAGACAAAAGAGGAAAAGATGCATTTGCTTATGAAGGGTCTGCATATGAATTTTAAAATGTGAGGATATGAAGGGTCATGCAAGTTTGGCACCATTTTTCATGAAGATTGATGGATCACAAAGGGTGAATCATAAAGGTCATTTGAAAAGCTATAAACAAAGGATTGAGAGGCCATTTGAAATATGCAAGAGTGTGCATGGTTTGTATTGGTTTTTGAAGAGAGAAAAGTAGGAGATATTGTAGAGTTTTATCATTTGTTGAGTAAGCAACATTGAGAGATAGTTGTGATTTATACATAAGAGGGGTTGGTACTCCTATGGGTTGGCGCTCCTACAAGTTTGTGCTTTCAAAATTTATAATTTGAGTTGGTTTTCATTCATATACTTGAGATTAATCTCCATGGTTTTTTTCACTTTGGGTTTCCACATAAAAATCTAGTGTTTCTCTCTCTCTTGTATGGTGCATATTATTGTTTTAGTTTTATCACATATTTTGAATGTGTGGTTAAGTGGTTAAAGAAAATGAATATGATCAAGTGTGTGTGTGTATATATATATATATATATATATATATATATATATATATATACTGATTCAGCCTCCCCCCCTTCTCAAAATATTTTGTGCTTAACAACAAGTCAATTTGTGCAGCCAAGATCTAACAATACCAAAGGAAAGTTCAATTTTCAATGAACTTAGGCCAAATGAGAAGCCACTACATGGTGAAAGGGATCTATCCTAATGAAGATTAATTTTTTATAGAGCAGAAAGCTTATAGAGCTACAAAATAACATGATCTTGGATTTCAGGTATACATATCAACAAATAATGTTTAACTAGATGGATCTAGATCAATAGTATGAGGTAAAGGTGGACTTTTTAAAAGACCTAGAATGAATAGAAAACTACAAAGTGGTAAAATATTAGGATCTTTAGGCAGATTCATGGTCCATGATAAAGGTCAAGGCTAAGGACTCTAATGAAAATTGATGATGCATATTTGATCCAACTTCAAGACTACATAAGAAAGTGATAGATATTTGAGTTGGAGTCAATTAAGCAGTTTAGTCACTTTTAAACCCCATGAACGCTTAGTTGCATCTGATGTGGTGTGCCACATGTTAATATGTGTAAATATTTGATTTTAAAACTAAAATTAATAGTTCCTTCATAGATGGATAAGAATTTAAAGTGTAGGAGAATGTTTATGAGCCATCCCAAAGCATATTTTTGGTTGTGGATCATTTTCTTCCTTTACCACAACTAGAGAATCTCAATCCCATCATTGCAAGAGAAAGTTATTTCATGACATGCATAAGAGGAAAGTCAACTATCTAGGAGGTTTCAACTATGCAAGCAAGTGGTCAAGGGATTTCCAGGTAGTTTCACATCAGGAAAATTTTTGTTTGACCTCCACCATAGAATTTCATCTTCCAAATCATCTAAAAAGGCATCTCTAATAAAGAAATCAAAGAGTTTGCTAAAAATATTCATCATTCATTGTAGATGCAGTAAGAGTAATGATTTATATTACAAATGGATGAAGATTTAAGGCATGGAGAGAAATATTTTCTACCTAAGAACATCTTAGTAGAATTTGGAGGGTTGCATTATAATTTAGCAAATTATAACCCATAGTCTCAGATTTGAAAATGGTGCAAAATGTATAAATATAGGGATTCTCATCTATTCTTGGTTATTATTTGTTGTTTATTTTTCTCTAAGTCAAGGTTTTAAAAAATATTTAGGACCAGCTATTATGTGTAGATCTTATCTCCCTTGCTAAGGTGGTTGTAATTATACATTCATTAGCAAGCTTTGAGAGCATGCTTATGTCTCCCCTATCCAACATGGAGAAATATCACCATGCTTATCCCCATGGTAGAATTTTAAAACATTGGTGTATGTAATATTTTCTTTCAAGTTAATGAAAAATACTTGTGGTTATTTATTATATCCTGTTAATGAAATGTAATGAGATTCTTTAAATGATATGTGGATTGGACATCTAGCTTTGTGTTTATGTATAGTTTTCATCTTAGGCATAGATCTAGGTTATAAACCCCTTTTTGCATATATATTTGCAAATATTTTGTTGAATACCTCACTAGGGAACCTTGGTTTAATGAATTTAGTAGTATAAAGTATTTGAGATTCTAGTTTCAGTGTATGTTTTAGGGTTTTATGGATAATTTAGGCATTTGTATTTTATAAGCATCAATGGATATAGATTTCTCCTTGCAGATTCCATGGCTTGCATTTTATTCTTCCTACATATTTTCCATTGTTGATGTCATGTATCTTGAAATAAATACTGATGTTTTAAAATCCACTAGCACACCACCCTTTTATAATATTAACATGTTATCCTACCCTAAAAATAATACACAGTTGTTACATATCATAAGCGTTATTTGATCAAAAATGCATAAGATCTTGCTTACATAACATTCATTTTCATCTTGTGCTATTAAATATTAGCATTGTAGTTTTCTATCTAGCCTTGTTGTTTAAAATTCTTTAGAATGAATATTATAAGCACATTTATATATGTTTTTAGTATCTTATACGTGATCTAGAGCATTTATTCATTCTATGTGACAACCCTTCTTGGGTGGATTGAACAAGTTTGGTTGTGTCTTGGTCACATTTTTGTCTCTTTTTGCCAAAAATCCTCATGGAAGTTAAATTACAAAACCTCTCAATGTGAGAAAGCTACCCCATAAGTCATGTTACCTTTGTTCATGTAGATCTAGAAGTAGCAGGGAGCTAACCATACCCTTTATCGGTGGCTCTTAGTCATTTTGCATGTATGATCTATTCTAGATGCCAAAACCTTCCTTTACTATAATGACATACTAGTTGGTTTTTCATCTTTTTCTTGCCATTTTCTTCAAGTGTGAAAGATTGTGTCATAAAGGTGTAGAACAAGGAACCAACACTTTGTTGGCAACATTACTGGGTATAGAAAAGACATCCATGTCATATTTGTTACCAGGGACTCTTGTAGAGATTTTCTATCATTTTAAAAAATTATCTACCTATTGTATTGATCTGGCTATCTTTAATTCATCAATGTCACCAATTTTCTATCACCATTGTTAAGGATAGAAAAGACACCCATGGCACTTGTATTTCTAGGGACACTTGAAGAGAGTTGCAATCATTTTTAAAAGTTCTCTACCTATTATAATCATCTAACTATCTTTGGTTTGTCAACACCAACACTTTGTTGGCTCCATTTTTGGAGATTAAATTGATGTTCCAGTTATTTATATTGACTACTACTCTTTTAGAGACCTCTAAGTATTTCATATTATGAAGTTATTTTTTGTTATTTGCTACATTTGGTCTATCTTGGTTGTCAAAAACTGCATCACTCCACTAGGGACATGCCAAGAATTGAAATATTTTGAAAATTTAAATTCTACAAAATTTAATGAAAAGAGCTATTAAAATAACATGTTAAAAGGTGATTTCTTCCCTTTTGGACATAATTCTATAAAAATTAGTGTCTTTGACTTATATATCATTATTAAATTCAACAAACATGTGTTTCAACATGTATCACAATTAGCGCGTTAATTATTTTATTATAGAATTTTGATTTGAGTAGTGATTCTAATTTTATCATTTAGTTTCAAGAAAGATTATAGCCTAGTTTAAATATCTTCATTTCAACTTTGAGTATTCTTTCTTTTCTGTAAAGCTAGAAGGATTGAGATCATCACTCAAAGGTGACTGATCTAAGCAACTTATCTCACTCTTAAGAACTCATCAAAGAAGAGGGAGATAAGTTTGAAGGCCTTTTAAAAGCTAAACTTCTATAACTAAACAATGTATAGATAGCCAAAATTTAAATAGTCTTGAGATTTTTGTTGAAATCCCTAATATTGAGGACTTTCATAGATCTTTTAGTTAATTAAAACCATATGGTCATAATTATTTTCCAAATCCCTCTCAACCAGCTGAATCCCCCTAAGGTTGATCCACGAATCCACCCTCATCACACCCTCACATCCCTCTACTAGTTTTTATTGAACATCTAATTAAACCAATCATGAGGCATAGGGATGCAAATGACAATGAACATCCTGCATTCCACAATCCCATATTTAGGCCTATAAATTTTGATGACTTGGAAGGTTATCCTAATGATGTCCCAAATGAAGTAAGGAAATACCTTCCAAAGTTTTAATGTAATAATACAATGAGTGGTGATTAGCAACTGAAGGATTTTCAAAATATCATTGAAGATTATGCGATTGATCATGAGGATGTGTTCATTAAGTTATTTGTGCACACTCTAGAGGAAGACACTCATGAATGGTTTAATTATCTTCCCCATGGATGTATTGAATCATGGGAAGAAATGAAGAATGATTTTAGAATTCATTATGGTGATAGATTTAAGCCAAGGTTCTTTTTGGTTGAGTTATAAAACATATAGAGGAATCCTAACGATTGTGTAGGACTTCAATACATGATTCAACAAAGCTATAATGTAGGTACCCAAAAACATCAAACCTAGTGATACAACAGGCTTGATAAAATACTATGATGCCTTTGATAAGAAGGTTACATATTACTTGCATGATAAGGCTCCCACGAGCCTAAAATTGCTATTCAATATGGCCATCTAAATTGACAATAACATAAAGGCTGTGGGAAAGCTCATGAACAAGTGGGCTGATGTGAAGTTGCTTAATTTTGAAAAAATATAGTCTACTAAGAATGTCAGTCTCAAGGAAATAGTTAATACTTTAGCCTCCACTATCAAAGAGATTTCCTACAAGCTTTCCAAGACTGATAAGAGGATCCCTAATGTGTCTACTAGTCAAGAGAGGGCTCCAAATCGTAATCAAGCATAAAGGGGTCCTACTTTCCATAATCAAGATAATGGTAGTTGGAAGATTACTTCACACAATGAAAGAATAGATAGAAATCACAATAGAGGGACTATGAAAAAATTGCTTGATCCATTAAATAATAAATTAAATGTAGTAGGTTGTGACATTTATGTTGATTTGTGTGACAAGTGCTTCCTTCCATACCTTCTATGTGATATAGTTAAATTGATTGATGAAGATGAAGATGAGCTTGAATTTTCATCATTTGGTGATGAAATTATGATGTTTAATTGTCAAATTGACTAAATAAAGATATCCACCTCCAAAAAATTGATGAGTGTTGTTACTGTTGATCCATTTTGGAGTGTGATACAAAAGTTATGTATCTTAGCTTGTGAATTTCCTTGTGAGGTTAATATGGTTCATGCATATGAATTACCTATTCATGATTTTGTATTTCTAAGATTAGTGATGATTCAAGGATATTATGGGGGAATTCCATTAGTTGAGGATAGGTAGCTACTAGTTAATACAGTAGTTTCCCAAGACAAGGATTATAACTTGAGAAGTAGGTAACTAGCCGCTGCTCCTCAAGATATTACCCCTACAAATATAAGGGAAAGAGATGCAAGTAAGGAAGCTAATAAAACCATGGTAGACCCTAATACTTAAAAATTGACACCCATTTCCCATGTTGCTAATCCTAGAGGTGCTCCCACAAGAAATAAAGTACCTTAGATATCTAGTATTCCTAAGGGTGTGAATGATGTTAAATAGAATCCACCTTTGAAGGTTACTACTAAGCATGCAAATCCACCCTAGCCTACTCTACTTCAGACCTTAAGTTATTATATTCCAAATGAAGGTGTTTTTACCCTTCCACCAAATACTCCTCTTCCTCAATATAGTATATTTGATATGGCTCATGTGTTGAGCCAATTGAAAATCACTATGCCACTTTTTGAGTTATTAAGAATACCTGAGCACGGGAAGAGGGAAATTAAATATTTAAATTTTAGTGAGAATTCATATGTAAAGGAAATTGATTTACCCCAAACATCCCCGAAAAGTGATGAATAATATGAATAGGTTGTTGAACCCACTTTAAAACTCTATTTGGGAACTCCATTAGTAGAGAGTTAGCTGAATGTGGATCAATTTTATATAACCTTATTGATCAATGGTTTTATTACCCATATTTGCATGTTTTATTTTAATGATTTTTATAATGTAATTCCCATAGGTGTCTTAAATGAGATCAAAGTTAATATTACATTAGCCTTTGTCAACTGTTATACCATAGACTCATGAGAAGTCCCAGTTGATGGACGAGTCAAGGGGTTAATAATGAAGTAGGTTGTGTATCTAGGTAAGTATTTAAATATGGATGTGGTAGTTTTGCACTACCTACCTAAGTGAGGGATGTTAATATCATGTGAATGGGATATTAGCATGGGTGGAAGTGTACAAATGGACCTTTCTTACACTACCATTCCATTGGAGGGTAAGATGGTCAAAATTTATAAAGAGCTGAAGATGTTATACGTAATTGAAGATCTAGAACATGCTCAAAATGAAGTATCTTACATAGATGTTGGGTTTGGTAACTTCATTGGGAATGTTGACACTAATGAAAAAATTATTACTCTTGATATCAAACATGAAAATGAAGGTGCAATTTGAAATGTGTGTTTTGATGGGGATTGTCCCAATTTTAGAAATGGAACAAAGGTTGTATTATATATCCCAAATGGTAAGTGTTTTATGTTTTATTTTTAGTTGTCCTTCAAGTGCACTAATAATAATAATGAGTGTGAGTCACTCTTACTTGGTTTAGGGATTGCTCATGAACATGGAATTAAAAGCTTGATTGCCAAGGGTGATTTTGAACTAGCGATAAAGTAAATCTGTAATGCTTAAACCACCAAAAACTAAATGTTAAAATAATATTAGAATGTTATCTAGGATTTTCTTGAATTCTTTGATGCATTCAATCTTTGTTATCATGATAGAAGTTTCAATGAATAAGTTTACAGACTTGTATGGTTAGGTGCTAAATTTAACTTTGCAAATACAAGCCCTCATTATCAGTATCAAGTGGAGGTGCTTGTTAGGCCTTAAATATAGATAATTTTCATCATTGGTAGGTTTTTGATGATGATGAATAAATTAAGAGGTTTATAAATTATGATGTTGAGTTATGTGATCAACTCATAAACATGGATTCTATGGTTCAGGGTTATGATGGAAAAGAAACCTTATTTAAGAAGGACATCATCCATCTAAAAACAAAAATGTTCCATAGATTATTGGTAAGTTCAGAAGAATATTTTGATGGAGTGGATAGAATCATGACTCAAGACTCATCGATTTCAAAGGACACAACTAAGAGTAGTTTAGGTTTTCATGAGAATCCAAGGAAGGTTTTGTTGTGTACTCACCTAAGTGCAACTGAGAAGAATGTCTACATGTAGCTATTAAGAAAGTACCATGATTGTTTAGCATGGTTTTATTCTAAGTTAAAATTATATAGGGAATACTTATTCCAACATGTCATCCCATTGAATCTTGATAACAAGCCTTTTAGGTAGAAACAGAAACCTATTAACCCCATCTTGGCCACTAAGCTGTCGAATGAGTTAAAGAAGCTAAGGGATAGTGGTATCATTCATCCCATTAGGTATTCATCATGGGTTAAAAATTTAGTCCCTATGAGAAATAAAATTGTGATATCCACTTGTGTGTGGATTTTTGAAATTTGAATAAAGCTTATTTAAAAATAATTATCCCCTGTCGAATATAGACAACTTGTTATAAAGCGTTATAGGATCAGAGATGTTATCCACATTAAGTGTCTTCTATGGATATAACTAGGTTATGGTGAAAGAATCTGAGAGACACAAGACCATATTTATAATGCTTTGTGGCATGTATGTATATATGAGGATGTCATTTGGGTTAATGAATGCTAGTGTAATGTTTCAATAAACTATGGATGTTGCTTTTGTAGGGGTGATTAACAAGTTTGTAGTTGTGTATCATGATGACAATAATGTGTACTCTAAGAATAGAGAGGAAAATTTGAAATGTATATAAAAATTACTTATTATATTTACATAATTTGGCATTTTGTTTAATCTTCATAAATGTCACATTGAAATACAAAAGGCCACATTGTTGGGACATATAGTGTCCAAATATGGTGTCATGATTGAGTTTGAGAGGGTAGAAGCCATTGACAGAGTGCCTTTCCCATAATCCAAGAATGGAATTTAGTCCTTTTTTGGATAAATCAATTTCTTAAGGTGGTTTATGTCCAACTTTGTAGATATTACTTTGCCTATAAGTTCTATGTTGAAGAAAGACCAAACCTTCAAGTTGGAAGAGAAAGCTATTCAGGTGTTTAATGACAAAAACGGAGATTTAAAGTTTGATCTTATTTAGGCAATCCTACATTACACTAAGTTATTTTAGATATTATCTTTTCCATCATATAATACTATAGTTACTATCCTTTTACAAAAGAATGAATAGGGTCATGAGAAACTTATGGCTTTCTTTAAAAAATCTATGCAAGTTGTTGAACTAAATTACACCATCATGAAAAAATACGCCTTCACTCTCTTAAAGGATTTTAAAGCATTCAAAACTTATATTATGAGTTCAAAGCTTGTTGCTTATGTTTTGGCTACCATGGTGAAGGATATTTTGACTCAGACTGAAGTGTCCAACAAGAGATGTAGGTGGGTACATAAGTTACAAGAGTATGACATGGATATTTAGACCACTAAGTGCGAGGGATGGGTCTAGCCAATCTCATGGATGAGACCAATTTATAATATTACTACTATTTTAAATGTTGATGATTCCTTGAGTCAATTTTGTAATGTTTCATGGTATAAATACATTGTCTATTACTTATTTAATTTAACATGTCTCAAAGGTATAAATATATTGTCTATTACTTACAAAATCTAAATTACCCCCTGACATGGACAAGAATTAAAGGAAGACTCTTAAGCTTGTTTTTCGAAAGTACCACTTGACTAAAAATGGACTTTTATGAAAGAATCTAGATGGGATTCTTCTAAGATACATTCTAGAAGAACAAACTACTGACATGATTGAAGATTTTCACAATGGAGTATGTGGTAGTCATTTGGCACCTAAAGTCACATCTCAGAAAATTATAAGAGCTAGTTAGTGGTAGCAGTCACTATTCAAATATGTTGCTCAAAAAGGTAGAAACTATGAAAAATGCCAGCACTTTGCTGGGAGGATGAAATCTTTGGGTTCTGAAAGAATCCAAATGGGATTCTTCTAAGATGCATGCTAGAAGAACAAATTGATGACCTGATTGAAGATTTACACAATGGAGTATGTGGTAGTCATTTGGCACCTAAAGTCACATCTCATAAAATTCTAAGAGCTAGTTATTGGTAGTGGTCACTATTTAAAGATGTTGATCAAAAATTTAGAAAGTGTTAAAAATGTCAACACTTTGCTAGGAGGATAAAATATTTGGGTTCTCTTATTTTTTAGCCTCTAACAATTGAAGGCCCATTAAAATAATGGAGAATCAATTTCATTCAAGAAATTATTGATTCATTAAATGTTGGATATAAATGGATAGTAGTTGCAACTGACTAATTCATAAAATGGGTTGAGGCGGTCCCTAAAAAGAAGGTTACACAATAGGTGGCTATGGACTCTTTGCTAAATTAGATTATTTGTAGATTTGGTGTTCCTATAAAAGTTATTGCTGATATTTCCATGTGTTTCAAAGCTAAACCTTTAGTGTCATTATGCAATGAGTATGAGATTAAATTGACCTGTGTTTCCAATTACAAACCTTAGGGAAATGGGTAAGAAGAATCCATTATGAATAACTTACTCAAAATAAATAGATGAAAATTTAAAGTAAATAAGAAGGTGTGGCATGAACAACTAATTTTTACTTTGTGGACTAATAGGATCATGCCCAAGAGAGCTACAAGCAAAATCCCTTTTGATCTTGTCTATGCAGCTTAAGCAATTTTGTATATGAATTTGAAATTACCAACCTACTAGAGAATGTAACAACTAGAATATGATGAAAAAATAAACCTCTATGAAAGTAGGATGAACCAAATTATTGATCTTGATGAAATTTGAAGGCAAGCTCATGAAAGACATCTTAAGTTTAAGGAAAAGTTGAAGAAGAAATTTGATAGGAAGGTCACTCCATGAACCTTTTGAGTAGGTGATTTGATTCTACTTTGGGATAGAAGGCATGAAGAGAAAGACAACTATGGAAAATTCAATTCCTTGTGGATAGGTCCTTATTATATTGAATGTCAGATTGGGGAACATACTTTTTTCCTTAGAGACCTAGATGGTGAAATACTAGAGTTGTCAATCAATGACAGACATTTGAAACACTTCCTTGATTGAGTCTAAAACTATGCACATATTTTTATAGTGTATAATATTGTTGTATTGTTCATTTTTCACCCCTTTGCTTTGGGCCTTATTTATATAGTTTTCTTTTATGTTTTTATTGTGTATTCATTTTCAGCTCCCCTTGATATATTTTAGTCAATCTGCGTTGTTGTGTTAAGACTTCATAGGTCTCTATTGACATTAATTGACCAGGTGTTGACTTTGTGACCTTATGAATTTGGTACATGGTCTTATGTTCTAGGGTTCTTTGTACACATCTAGGGGGTGTACATCCTCAATTGAGAGCTAGTGTTAGTGCATAAAATTATACTAAAATCAATTGAGCCCTTTTTATGCATAAGACCCTAATTTGTAAATGCAAGTTAAATTCATATCTAAGCATCTTAAAACCTTTGTTCTAGTTACCCTAGCTTAGACCCTTTGATTTAAATTCAAATTTGATAGGAATAATTTATGTGGGAATGATTTTAAAAGGGCTAAGGGCTTAGTTTAATTTTTATACAAAGGTTTAGTTGTGTTTATTAACATGACCAAACCTTAATCTAAAGTTTTATTTGGTCCCTTTTATATACCATGGCCCTTGATTCCATTTATCTATTATCATGGTGTAGATAATGCTTGGTCCCTTTGTTATAAGCTTAGCTCAAAGTCCTATCCTAAAGCTTCTATCATATACAACAAAAATTTAGGCTAAGACTTATTTCTCAAACTTTGACATATATAATAAATATTATATCATAAATTTATTTATTCCTCAAAATATAACTTCATTATTTTCATTATTAACTTGGAGACAATCAGAACTAACCCAAAATATCACAATGTAATGGTGCATACAAAACTTAATAAGTCAAGAATCTTGGTCAATGATGTGTATTGACCCAAGCAAAGATGATCGAATGATGCATGAGAAATCTTGAATTTTCAAAGGTTTTAAGAGATTCACAAGAGTGACAAGTGTCACCATTTCAATAGGCTATCTAAAGATGCAATGAAGGGCATAATGTCAAAAGTTCATAATCCCATGACAACTGAGGTGGTGACAAGTGTCATCACCATGGGAAATATGTAAGAAGATCCAATCGATTGAGTTGATCTATACAATCAAGATCCAATGGTGAAAAATGAAAGTTGAGTTTTCAAAGAAATCAAGCCAAATAAGAAGTTTCCATGTGGTAAAATGGCAGTAGCCTAGTAGAGACTGACTGTTCAATGTATAGAAATCCCATGGAGCTGTACAATGGCATGATCCCAGATGATAGGTATAAATATTAACCAATAACATTCAAATAGTTGGATCTAGATTAATGGTGTGGGGTAATGGTTGACTTTTAAAAAGACCTGGGATGAATAGAAAACTACCAAGTGGAAAAATGTCAAAGCTTCAGGAAGATCGATGGTCCATAGTAAAGGTTAGGGATAAGGACCCTAATGAAAATTTAATGATGTATATTTGATCCAGCTGCAAGACTGCACAAAAAAGTCACATGTGTCTAGGTTGGAGCCAATTAAGTGGCTTAGTCACTTTTAAACACCAAGAATTCCTAGTTAGATCCAATATGGCATGCCATCTATATATATGTGTCAATATTTGGTTTTAAAGATAAAATTGATGGTTCTTTCATAGATGAACAAGAATTCAAAGCACAAAAGGTCTGCAAGCCATTCTAAAGCATAATTTTAGTTTTGGATCATTTTTTACCTCTATCACAACTGGAGCATCTCAATGCCATTATTTCAATACCAAGTTATTCTATGGCATATATAAGAGGAAAAGTAGGCGTCCAGGAGTTTCCAATTGTGTAAGAAAATGGTCAAGGGTATCTCTAGGTAGTTACACATGAGGATAAAAAAATTGGCCTCCACCATAGAATTTCACCTTCCAGATCATGTAAAAAGGCTTCTATAGTAAAAAAAACAAAGGGTTTATTGCAAATATTCATTATTCCTTGTAGAGGTAGTTAGAGCAATTTTTTTTCATAAATGGATGAAGATTTTTGATGTGACAAGGAATATTTTCTAACTGAGAACATCTTGGTAGAATTTGGAGGGTTGCTTTACAATTTTGCAAATTATAACCCAAAGTCTCATATTTGAAAATAGTGCAAAATATATAAATAAAGAGCTTCACCTCTATTATTGGTTATTTTTAGTCGTTCATGTTTTTTTAAGTTGAGGTTCTACAAAAAAAATTGAATCAACTATTATGTGTAGATCTTGTCTCCCTTGCTAAGGTGGTTGCAAGTATACAATCATTAGCAAGCTCTAAGAGCATGTTAATGTCTCCCTTGTCCAACATAGAGAAATTTCACCTTGCTTGTTCCCATGGCAACATTTTGAAAGATTAGTGTATGTAAGATTCTGGTTCAAGTTAATAGAAAATACTTGTGGTTTTCTATTGTATTCTATTAATGAAATGCAATGAGATGTTTTACATGCTATGTTGATTAGATGTCTAGTTTTGTGCTTATGTATGGTTGTCATCTTAAACATAGATTTGGGTTAGAAACCCCTTTTTCATAGTGTTTTATAAATATTTTTTTGAATACCTCATTAGGGCACCCTGAGTTCATGAATTTAGTAGGAGAATGTAATTGAGATTCTAGTTTTAGTGAATATTTGAGGGTTTTAGGGATCATTTGGGCATTTGTATTCTACTAGCAACAATGGATGCAAATTTCTCCTTATATATTCCATGGCTTGCATTTTAGTCTTCTTGCATATTTGCAATAGGTGATGTCATGTATGTCGAAAGAAACACTATTGTTTAAAAAACCACCAACACACCACCCTTTTCTATTATTAATATGTTGTCCCACCTTATCCTACCCTATAAATAATACACACTTATTGCATATCATAAGTATTATTTTCCTACAAATGCATAAGATATTGCTTATATAACATGCATTTGCATCTTGTGCTATTAAATATTAGCATTGAAATCTTCCATCTAGCGCTATTGTTAAAAAATTAAAAAGAATGAAGATTGCAAGCACTTTTCTATTTGTCTTCAGTAGCTTGTATGTGATTTAGAGCATTTCTTCATTTTGTGTGATAATCCTTCCCAATTGGATTGAACAATTCTGGTTGTGCCCTAGTCATGTTTGTGGCGCTTTGTGGCAAAAATCCCCACAGAAATTGAATTATAAAATCTATCCATTTGAGCAAGCTACCTGATAGGTCCTCTCATGTTGGTTCAAGTAGAGAAAAAATAGAAGGAAGCTAACCATACCCTTTGTTAGTGTTTCTCAGTCATTTTTTGCGTCCAGTCCATTCTATATGCCAAACCCTTTCTTGGATATAACAACATACTATTGGGCTTTTCCTCTTTTGTTTGCCATTTTATTCAAGTGTCGAAGACCAAAAGATAGAGTTAAATAACTGAGAACCAAGACCATTCATCTATGATAGGTAGAATAGCATCGATGTTTATAATGTAACACAAAAACCATGCATTCATTGATGCAAGTAGGAGTAATGAAAATATAAATACACGGTGTGTAGAGTTTTAAATAAAATTAAATCACAGCCAAATAAATGCAATATTCATAATACAGAAGAAATAATAATTGCAAAAATAAAAAATACTTCTTCTTCAAAAATTTGGAATCATTCTCCTTCTTCTTGAAAATAAATATCAATTACAATCTATTAATAGAATTGCATGTGAACATAGTTTTCTAATTATTGAATAAAATATTTTAAATTTATCTAAATAATAATTTGCATGTAATATCAGTTAAAACTAACTCTAGCCTTTCTAAGGCTTTATTTTTTCAAAAAAATATATTAACTAAAAATTAACTAACTATCTAAATTTAGCTTCACAAAAACTATTCATGCAAACTAAATTTACACTAATAGTCTAAAAATAGAACTAAGTGAACTGTACTTTAGCATCACTTTGCAACATACTCCCACTTGATGCTGAGTAGGCTCACAATTTGATCTTTGAGTGTCAAAAATTTATCTGTTGCAATTACTTTCATGAAGATATCTGCCAATTGTTCTTTAGTGTTTATGTATTTCAATTCTATTACCTTCATCTGCACTAAATCTCAAATAAAATGATGTGTTAAATCAAAATGTTTTGTCCTATTTTAATGGACTCGATTCTTGGCCAATTTAATATCACTAATGTTATAGCAAAAAATAACTATGGACTGAACTTAAATCTCTCCAATTTCTTCAAGAAATTTTCTAAGCCATAATTCTTGTGTACCTACTGAAGTGACTGTAACATACATTACTTTTATAGAAGAAATGGAAACTATACTTTGATTCTTTGAGCTCCAAGTAATCAAACTAGAACCAAAATAAAAACAATTCCCAGATGTTGACTTTCGATCATCCAAACTACCTTCCCAATCGAAATCACTAAAACCAACAAGATTGAACCTTTTAGAAGTGTAGTAATGAATACCAAAATCTAGAGTGCCTTTGACATACCTCAAAATTCTCTTGGCTACCTTCATATGTATTTTTTATGGCTCTACCATGTACCTTGAAAGAAACTGAACAAGTAATATAAGGTCTTGTATGAGTTAGAAACATTAAGCTTCCAACAATAATTCTATAGGCTGTCTCATCAACTCTTTCGGCACCATCATCTCTACACAACACAACTCCATGAGCAACTGGAGTGGAGACAAGTTTACAATCAACCATATCAAATTTCTTCAACATATCTTTAGCATACATTGTTTGACAAATAAAATTTTTGTTCTCCCTTTGATAAAACTCCATTCCTAAAATATATTTCATGAGGCCTAAATCTTTCATCTCAAATTTATTCATCATGGAAACTTTGAATTCATCCTTCATCATAGAATTGCTACCCATATACAACAAGTCATCAACATACAAAATTACAATTAGAATATCATTACCTTCTTGTTTGTAGTAAAGGTTAGGTTCACTCTCACTTCTTTGAAAGCCATTCTCTTGAAAATATCTATCAATCCTAGCATACCATGCTCTTGGTGCTTGTTTGAGGCCATACAAATCCTTCTTTAACTTGTAGACATGATTTTATTTTCCTTGCACTTCAAAACCTTGTGGCTATTCCACATATACTTCTTCTTCTAAGTACCCATTCAAGAAGGCACTTTTCACATCCATATGATGGATTCTCCAATTCTTTTTAGCTGCAAATGAAATCAACATTTTAATGGTCTCTTGTCTTGCTACTAGTGTAAATGTCTATTCATAATCAATGTCATACTTCTGTGTGAAGCCTTTAGCAACTAATGTCGCCTTATGCCTTTAAACACTTCCATCACTATTACACTTAGTCTTGTAGACCCATTTGGTGCCAATATTCTTCTTGTCATGTGGAATTTTTTTAAGCTCCCAAGTGTCATTCATGTGAATAGAATCCATCTCTTCTTGTACTACTTACATCCAAACTTCATTAGTATATGTATCTTCAAAACATGATGGTTCAAAATCAACCTTGGTAAGTAAAGCAAAATTTAGTGTCTCACCTCTTGGATTTTCTTCATGTGCTTGATTTGAACTCCTTTGATAAATGTCACTCAATCTTCTTACCTTCCTTGTAGAACTAGGACTTGAATCTTGACTTACACTTGGAATTGAACAACTAGATGATGGGTTACTTGGTGGATTTGTAACACTTGGAACAGAAATATTACTGGCCTACCCATGATCAATATCATCCATAATAACTTCACTTAAAATATATTTTGACTTCTCCATATGGCCTTTTTGATGACCATAAACTCCCCCTTCATCAAAAATCACATCTCTTGACACAATAAGCCTCTTAGTGAGAGGATTATATACCTTGTAAGCCTTACTTTCCTCATTATATCCAACAAAAATACACGACTCACTTTTGGGATCTAAATTTTGCCTCTTTTGATTAGGAACATGAACATAGGCTAAGCAACTAAAAACTTTAAAATAATTAACATTTGGCTTTTCCTCATACCAGGCTTCATATGGAGTCATCCTATCAAGTACACTAGTAGGACTCTGATTGAGAATATATATTGCTATAGCAACTGCATCTACCCAAAAAGAATTGCTTAATCCCTTTGTTTACAGCATGCTTTGTGCCATTTCCACCATTGTAGGATTCTTCCTTTCAACTACACCATTTTTTTGAGGTGTGTATACAGTGGTGAGTTGTCTTCTAATGCCATGCATATCACAGTAACCTTGAAAGGCTTTTGAAAAAAATCTCCTCCACGATCAGTCCTTAAGCATTTGTTTTTACACACTTTGTCATTTTATACAAGGGCTCTAAACCTCTTAAATGTCTCAAGATCTTCACCTTTGGTCTTCAAAAAATAAAACCAACACTATCGTGAGTAATCATCAATAAAAATAATGAAATATGATGAATTACCCAAACTCTTTGTCTGCATAGGACCACAAATGTTTGAATGAACTAACTAGAGTGGATAATAAGCCCTCCATGCATTGCCTTTTGGAAATTTCTCTCTTGCATGTTTTCCTTTTGCACATCCTTAAAAAACTTCCTTGTGCTCTTCAACTTTAGGTAAACCAAAAACTAATGCTTTTGATGTTAGAATTTTCAAACTATGAAAATTTAAATGCCCATACCTGAGATGCCACAACCAACTTGTATCCTCATATGCCATATTGACAAGGTTCTTGTTATTTTCACCAAACTTCAATGGGAACATCCTATTCTTTGTCATAGGCACAACTATTACCACCATTTTTCCTTGATTCTTATCATAAATTATACATTGTTTATTTTCAAATACAAATTTATAATTCTTCTCACATAATTATCCAACACTCAACAAATTATGCTTTAACTTTGGAGTGTAATAAATGTCTTTAACACTCTTCATACCTTCTTTTGTATGGACTACCATAGCTCCTTTTGCAGCAACCTCCAATGATTTGTCATCACCAAGCTTGATCTTGGATTTAAAACTTTCATCCATTATTGAAAAAAGTTTTTCATTCCCTGACATGTGGTTAAAACATCCCAAATCTAAATACCAAACATCTTTATAAATATTTTCAGCTTTGTCATAAGATAAAAATAAATTATCTAGAGGATTCTCATCACCTTCTTGAGCAGAATGAACACTTTTATCATTGTTACCTTCTTTTAATCTACACTCATAATTAAAATGGCCATACCTATTACAATGATAACACTGGATATTTCTTTTATCAAATCAGCCTCTACCTCTTCCTCTGAAACCATCTCTTCCTTGAAAACCACCACTACCTCTATTTCCTCTTGAGTAAATCTGATTTTGACCTCTACCTTGGACTTGATTACTTTTGATGCTACTATTGGCATCTTCATTCTTTGTGATTTGTAATTTGGAGGAAAAAGTTTTCTCATCACTTTCCTCAACTGAATCTCTCAATCTTTCTTCATGAGACATCAAAGATCCAACTAGATGATCAAATTGAAGGGTAGACAAATTATTGCTTTCTTCTACGATTATGGCAACATGGCTCCACCTTAGTGTGAGAGTTCTCGACACCTTTTTGATCACAACCTCATTGTTCAAAATTTCACCAAGTGTAGCCATCTTATTGACCACATCTTTTACTCTGACACAATGGGTACTCACACTTTCAACTTCTTGCATCTTCATATTCTCAAATTCTCTTTTCAATGTCTGTAACTTGACAACTTTGACTTGATCACTACCTTGGTAAGCTTCTTTTAGAGTCTTCCAAGTATCCTCTACTGTCTTTGCTCCTGTAATTCATGTAAATATACTCTTATCTAGAACTATTTGAATATGAAATAAGGCTTGAGCATTCTTCTTCTTAGCCTCCTTCTTAGCTATTTTATCATTTATTGTAAGGGCATTCCAATTAGATGGCTTTGCATAACCTAATTCAATAATCTCCCACAAATCTTTTCCTATCAAAAAAGTCATCATTTTGATACACCAATAATCATACTCATTTCCATCAAATTCTGGAATGGCCAAGGAGTTAGAATTTGACATGATAAATTTTTGGCAAAATTCCAACTATTAAATCTTTAACCCAAAAGAAAAATACCTACTTTGATACTAGATGTAGAATTTTAAATAAAATTAAATCACAGCCAAATATAATGCAATATTCATAATACAAAAGAAATAAGAATTGTAAAAATAAAAAAGTACTTCTTATTCAAAAACTTGGAATCATTCTCCTTCTTCTTCTTTAAAATAAAGATCAATTACAATGTATTAATAGAAATGCATGTGAACATGCTAATCTAATTATTGAATAAAATATTTTAAATTTATCTAAATAATATTTTTCATGTAATATCAATTAAAACTAACTCTAGCCTTTATAAATCTTTATTTTATCTAAAAAATATATTAACTAAAAATTAACTATCTAAATTTAGCTCCATAAAAATTGTTCATGCAAACTAAATTTACACTAATAGTCTAAAAATAGAATTGAGTGAACTGTGCTTCAGCATCACTTTTCAACACGGTGGCAAACTAATGTCAATTTGATGACCACACGAATGAGGAAATGCACAAAATAATTTGGTTTGCGCATAGGTATTTGCATTGAACGCAATATGAATCTTCAGGTAGCATGCTGTTGAGTGTTCAAATTCAGGGAAATCAATACAAAATGGATTATGGCTTGACCAAAGCAATGTAGAAATTTGAGACAAAATGAATATGCACCAATAGATCATGGCAAACGTAGATTTATATGTGCATGAATAAGACAATGATGGAATCTTTTGTACATAATTCAGATGCAAAAAATTGACTTTCTTTGGAAAATCAAATGGCCTTAACATCAAATAATAGCATATTATTTAGAACATCATCGTCCTTGTATGCTAGAAAAATATTAATACTCTTCACCCCAAAAAAAACTGATTTACAACAATAATAGATAGTTTCTTTCATGCAAAGAGGCAGAATAAGACAATATTGCCCCTCCATGCTACTCAAGGCTGCATACCTTCTTTGATACCAGATATTGACTCTAGGTTTGAATTAAACAGAATTTGTATGTTAAATATCAAAACCTTCAAGAAAACACTTTTGGACCATGAACATACACATAATAATTCTCACTTTGTATATTTCTATTGCTACTTTAAATTCATTCAAACACAATTACGTATATAGAGGGAATGTCCACCCTATAAATAAGGAGATCGATATCCCTTCAATCTCTCAACTAATAACTTCCAGTGTCTTAATAATAAAACCAAACCTATATACGACAATGTAATATCTTACCATATTATCCATATGGTTACACATAACCCTGTTAACAAATCTATTAATGTTATATTGTAACTAATAATAATAACATTTGATTAATAATGTTTCACACTATTCCTCAACATAAACATCTAATGTCATGCGCATTAAGATGTGTGCAGACACATGCAAGTGGTATTGCTGCCCATTTGAGGTATATAAACTACAGGTTGGGATGTAAAACAGGGAGAATACTCATGCTAAAAACATATAAGAAATACCAGAACCTGACATCCACCCCACCAGATAAGCTACATTCTTAATATATAATAGTTTGGCCCAGTTCATAGCTCTTAGACACTATCTCAAAGTTTACAATGGACTTACGAGTAAATTTTCAACATAATTAGAGAAATGTTTCCGCAAGAGGCGTCTATGCAGAAATGTACTGAATTGAGGAACACTTGATTCCGGCCGTCACCAGCCCAAAAGTATAGATTCTCACTTAAATCCTTTAAGTCCTACTCGGACGGCACTACTACCTATACAACAACCAAAAATAAGATTATTACAATATGTGCAGATAAACTGTATCCATTAAAATGTTTGACAGAGAGAGAAAGACTAGACTGACCTGGATGCAATATAACACTTTATCTTCAGTAAAAAAACCATGAGCTTGTACAATGTCAAGACCCTGCTCTTCGAGCATTTGAAATAGTTCTGACTGAACACCGCTCCACCTTCTAACAGCAGTGATTCTGATAAAAAGATTCAATTCATGTTTGTCCATTATCACCGTTGGACAGCTTTCTATTTTACGTGATCAATCGGTTGACTGTAGTTTTGTACTATCAGGCTTGGCGGTTACACAATCATTTGGAACCTCTCTTTGTTTCTGCACAATTACAAAAGACATAAATATTAAATATATGATATTTTTCAAACTTTTTAACACAAAAAGGCAGATGGTTTACTCATTTAGAACGCAGGAAGAACTTTTAATACCTTCTGATGACGCTGAGGTAGTACCGATGGTAGATTTGCAAAGGTCGAATTCGTGTGTATTTTCTTCGCAAGAATCTGTCTAAAACTGCTCTTGTACAGAATCGCTTTTCCATGTATTCGACGGAGTTTGTTGTCTAAGTTTTTGTAATTTTTTACTGCCATATATATTAGCCTTATACTCTCGATCGACAGTCTCTTTTAATTTCTTCAAAGATTATCGTCTATAACGCACACAAGAATCCACTCAAAAATCGCGTCAGATATAAAGCCGGAATACGTCTGGTTTTCGCTCGTCTGAAAAATTATAATATAATGTGGTGCAACAACATGATTCATGCCATGACACTAGCGTCAAACTGTCATTATTTAACCGACTAATCAATCAAAATATAATATAATGTTTGGAAACAAAGTCAAGCGAGTGCAATTATGTATTGTTTTCCAACGAATAAGATAGATCATTAGTTGTAAAAAAAACAAACAAAAAGTGTGCGATTTGAGCAGATATGGACGTCTTATTCCCTTTATTAATGCCGGATGACAAGTTTCAACCACTTACGCAAAATACAATCTAATAAGATCTTCTATTGTTACATTGCTGATGGCAAAAGGATCGGATGTTAAATGACTTGAAATGACTGATTTGATTAAATTGGCTTCATTATATTGTTAGAAAGTATTTTTTTAAACCTTAATGATTGGCCTCTTTTACCACTGCTTCACATAAGTTGAATTTCTTAACAATGTGATTTGATATCAGTTTTATACGTGCGGCCGGCTCTCAGTGGGGAGGGTTCCAAGTTGGAGTTCTTGGAGTTGTTGAATGAGGGTTCCAACTTTAGTCATTTCCAAAATTTGTCCAACATTGATTATTTTTATTTTTTTTTTTCTTTCTAAAAAAGGCGATTTATTTTGCTCTTATAATTTATCTCTTTTGAAGCCAATTTTAAAAAACGTTTCCATTTGCTAACATTCTAAGTGCATTGGAATGTTCACGTACAACTTTTTAGTGGACAAGCGATAAAACCAAAAAGAGATACGCTAGCCTTCGATGCTTTTCACCGATCTAACATAAACGACTTTTGAATTATGTAGAGAAAGGATTCTTGTTTATATATACACACTACTATATTCATTGCACCTCAATTTAAGTCAAAATTGTGTCGGAAGTTGATAGTTTTCTATGTTTTTTAATAGTTAATAATAATAAAAAAAATAGTGCCATTATTTTATATTACAAAAGTTTTTGATTAATAGATTAAATTAAGAAAGATAAAAAAAAATGTTTTTAAAATAATAAGATATAAGTAAAAAGTTAAAAAGTCAAGCATCCATAAAATTAATAAATTAGT
Organism: Torreya grandis; assembly: GCA_037957365.1. Lineage (NCBI taxonomy): Eukaryota > Viridiplantae > Streptophyta > Pinopsida > Cupressales > Taxaceae > Torreya > Torreya grandis. Next base: position 183,164 of record JARHVA010004713.1, read on the forward strand.
TACAAAAGAGAAGATTAAAGAATGGAAGTCCAAAAGCTTCATGTCCTAGAGCAATCCTGGAATAGAAGAGGGAAGCACCTACACGAAACCACTCTCAGAAAGTAGGGAAACACGATCACAAGAACTCCTTGTACACACAAAAAACCTCCTTCAACATTAAACCAAGTATACAAAAAAAAGTTTAATAAAAAGGGAACCTTAAACACAATCCAAGGCTTCTCCAAGGCATTTAGATATAAATTAACCAAAATCCAAAATATGGAGGAAACTTAAGACTACAATAAACACTCCAAAAGTGAGACCACCAATTCCCTCATTGACATCTTGGACCAATGATAAGATGTCAATGGGTCAAGTCTTTTCTAATTAATTCTCTACCTTCCTTATAGGCAAGGGGTGTTCACAATTTCAATTTTCATTGGGCACAAGGTGAATAGCTCTAAAGCTAGCTAAGAAATCTTCTACAAATTTGTCTCATGATAGTTGGAGGAGAAAGAAATGTAATTAAAAAAAGGAATAACATGGAGGCTACACTGAATGATTAAATTGAGCTGTCACTAATCATATCTTATCGAGTTAACAACATTGATAATTGTTACCACCAACACATCTCATGTCTAACTAAAATTGAGACACAGTGAATTAGGAACAAGTGTCTATGGATTGCTTAAGTATCTTAATTATTCTTTTGATCTTGTGTGTGCTTCTTGTCAATACATAGTACTAGATTTCAAGGTTTCAGCATATTTTGACATGAGAAATCAATGCCATTGTATATTTTATGATTCATTCCAAGTGGAGGTCTTCAAATTTTATCACTAATATGACATAATTTTTCTATCATGTCCTCGCAGTTCTCACACTTCATCCTATCATTCCAGGACTGTGAATCATTCGAATGACGACACATGGCACTATGGTGATGTTTTGCACTCCACAGTGCTTGACCTGATTTATCATGAATGACGGTGCCAAAGAATGAAGCCACTGATAATAATTAAACAAGTTGTAAAGCTACAAATCAATCAAAACAAGTCATTCTAAACATGATTTAGAACTGCATAAATGTTATTGACCACTTGTTGCCCTCAAAAAGTTAAATTTTATAATTTTTCCCAACTCTTGCTCCATTATGTCCCTGAAGCAAAAATGATGAATTTTCAGTAACAAAAAAATATTTTTAAAGTTAATTTTGAATCTAAAAAATGAGTTCCTAAGTGGGTCGATTTTAATGATGGATGCCTTGGGTCCTTCTCCATCATCAATTTCTGAAGTGTCTATTTAACCGATCTGGTTGACGTAGTTATACCTGAAACCACTTCGGTTCCTGCCATGCTCTCTTTCACCAATCTGGCTAACAAAACTGTTCCTGAAACCTCTTTGGTTCCTTACGTGAACTATTTCACCGATCTGACCTATGCAGTTTTTCCTAAAAGATCTTCAATTCTGAGCGTTCTCTCTTTTACCAATATGATCGACATAACCATTATCAAAACCTATTTAGATCCTGACATGCTTATTTTTGTTGATCCAACTGACATAGATATTCCCTAAACCTCCTCAGTTCTTGACGGGCCTTAAATCACTAATCCGACCCATACACTTGTTTCTAGTACTTCTTTGGTTCTCAACGGGCATTCAATCGGTGCTTTGGCTAATGCAAGTGTTCTTAGAATGGTGCTTGTACCCAATACACCCGATTTTACCAATCTGATGCATAAAAAGGTTATTCAGTGTACTTGAAAAAAGAAAAGACAAAGGCTTTAACACATGCAAATAGCTATCAAATAAACCTTAACCGCCACCCCAATATGAATCTGTGACACTATAAGTATCTCCCAGTTCACATGCAATTATATCTTTAGTAGAATTAGAAGTTAAAAATGTAGCTAATTAAAGACAATTATCATTATCTACGTTATAAATATGTGTTTCAAGTTGAAATGATAAACTAATATAATAATGTTGCATTGATTTTTCATTTTAGCATTATAAAATTTTCCTTCGGGACTATATATAATGTTTTATTTTAATCTCTCTAATCAGGAGAAGGATCTTTCAATATCACTAAAGCTACTGGAAATCTGAAGAAAGTTTAATGTTTCTATATTTTTGTTCTATTTCTCATATTTTATAGATACATGGATAATTGCAATTAAACAAAGATTAGTTTGTGTAATTGTCTAAGCTTTCTTGGCAAGAAGTTGCATTAAGCCCATTTGTAGTATAACTATTTTGTATAAAGAGGCTCTGATTAAATTTTTTGAGTTATTATTAATCGTGTTGATCATAATTTGTCACCCATAAATTTTTTAAATGCTAATATAATCAAATTCAAATCACATATTTCCCAGACTCTCCACTTTAGATGGATTTATGTGAGTTGTTACTAGAACAAGTTTAATAATAGTTTAAATCTACTTGGCTAATTTCATGAGATGGATTTGTTTGAAAGATTGACTATTTGTTTGAAAGAGGTCCTTAGTAAATATAAGATAAATCCTAACTATTCTCCTTGTGGGAGTTTGATAATCCTCACACCCAAGAAGGATGGGTCTTAGTGACTTTATAGATACTATCACACACTAATCAAAATCATGCTGAAGAATCAATATACATTGTCATGCATTAAAAACGTTTTGTACCAAATCCAAGGCACACAATACTTAACCAAGATTGACATGAAGTTATGGTATCATTAAGTTCCAATCTATCCTAAATATGTCTATAAGATAAAATTTAATACATGAGAAGTATTGTACAAATGATTGGTCATGACTTAATACCTAAAAAACACAATATCGGATTTTATGTACTTGATTGTGACTTACACAAGACATTGCTCAAATACTAATTCATTAATTAAATGGAATCATTGTCTACTTGGATGAAATATTCATCCTTCATATTACTTAAGAGGAGCATGTGTGACATATTATACTAATCTTAAACACCTTATATAAAAACAAGATGAATACTTACTAAAGTGTAAAATTGGTGATATGCACTTCTAGTGCCTTCGATATATCACAAACCACAAAAGGATTCATGTACATTGAGGAAAGATCAAATTAATCTAGGTTTATCCAAATCTACGTAATCTAATAGAAAGTGGAGTTTTCTTGGACTCATAATTTTTTATAGTAGGTTCATGATTTATTTCTCAGACATCTCTCTACCAATTAAAATAGATAACATGCTTAAAATCAAATATTTATTGGAACAAAATTTTGATATACTCAATAAATGACTCTTTGCAATGTCTATACTTGTATTGCCCAAACTTTCACACTCCATCAAGCTTTACACTGATGCATATGAATATTCACTTGGTATACTAATCATGAAACATGGACATCCAAACAAATACAACTCAAAGATGTCCAATGACAACATGCAAAAGAAATCCATTTATGAAAAATAATTGTAAGCTATTAAGTAAGGAATTAAGTAATGACATCACTACAAATTTGGGAATAAGATAATTTCTCATTTCAATAATAAGACACTTTAGTTTTTGTAGACACAAACCAAATCAGATAATTCATGCGACATGAAACATATGACTAGATTTTAGTAATTACATCTTGTGATCAAGCACAAAAAAATAGTAAGGCATAAAAAGAGCTTATCTGATCATCAATTAGTGCACTTATCACACTATTTGGTATGCACTGCTATACATTTATAGACTGGGTATCTCTTTTCTCAACTAATTACAACTTCATAAAAACATATGCTAGGCTCATTCAAGTTAAATAAATTTATGAGTTCTACTTATCCAATAAAATTATCTACAAGCTCAGACATCTTTGTGTTCCTAGTGGTTCACCTCACCAATGACTCATTTGGGAGGTTTACTACATCAAGACCTTGGGACACTTGAACATGGGAAAGACTTTAGATACATTATAGTCATACTTATAACAGATGTACATGGACATAGACATGAAGTGCCATATCAAGTATTGAATTTTTTTCATTAAAAAACCCACAAATAGGAATCTAGGAACTTAAATACATCTATAGGTTCTATATAGGGCATGGGAGTCCATCAACATGGATTTCATGAATGAATTGCCTGTGAGGAGACACCATCAGGACACTATGTTTATTTTGGTGGATAGATTTCTAAATATGTATATCATGGTCACTTCAAAGCAAGACAATGATGTAGATAGAAATGAAAAACCCTTGTTCAACCATGTTTGAGTTCACTTTGGACTCCCAACATCCATTATCATCGATCAAGATTTGTGCTTTGTGAGTCACGTTTAGAAATCAGTATGGGACATGATGGGAGGCATAACTTAATCAGTACACAAAATTTCATCCAAATATATATGGACAAATCTAATTTGTCTATCAAACACTTGTTCATATTATAAAAATTTGTACAATAGTACCCATGCTCACACTTGAGATTAAAATATCTTGTATAGTGAACATGTATATAATAGCGTCTTACATAATTGTATAGGTCATAATCCATTCAAGACATGGCTTTGGTTTAAACCTTTCACACCCATATACAATTCATATAACATACCACTTGGCACTAAGTCAATCAAACATGAACAGGAAGTGGGTAATATAGAGAATTTTTTTCACCACATCTAATCTATTCATCAACAAGTTTAGAAGATACTTTTTCACACTCGAAAAAAGTAAAAGGAGTGCCATGACACACATTCCACTCCTAATGAGTTATGAGTTAGTAAAAAATAATGATTTCACCTTCATAAAGATCACTTTAAAGGTCCACACGCCTTTATATTATGGTCATTACACCATTATATGCACAATTAGTAAGAATGATTTTGTTCTTGATTTGCCTTTTTACTTGGGTATGTACCCAATATTCTACATGGAATACTTTTAACCTTATATTCATCCACTTATTGAGCCAATAATGACACAAAATACTTGTTATCAAGACCTCAAACATTTTCATTCATAAAGAAGGATCATATCATTGAAGTTTTATACATATGTACTTAACATGTCACACATCAAATTTTAATAGCGTTCAAAGTGGGGTAGTATGTTGATAAAGTTAAGTGGTAAAACTCTTAACACATTCACATGTAACTCTTGCATATACCTCAAGATGTAAAGGAGACCATTTCTCTTCAATAAATGGATAATGATAAGTGAAAAGATCTTGCATATGAAAATTCTCTCCATTTCTTTCCTATGGCACACTCGCACCTATTTTGAAAATTTGCACACTTATTAATGTTGATTTTAATCTCAAGCCTATACATTAGTCACATGTTTTCTGGCATTCCTATACTTATTATTTTATTTGGTTGTTAGTATCTAGCTTACTCATCATTAGTTTATCTTAGGAATTTTAAAGAACTTAGTTATCTATTAAGTTAGCCAATTCTAATTTCATTTTGGCTTGTGCATATTTTACCAATTGTCAAGATTTTAGAACTTTCCAGCCAATTGACTATTGTGTGTCTACTTAACCCAAGTTACTGCATATCGCCACATCGTGTTAATAGCTTTCATGAGTTATGTAAGGAAAAATATCTCTTTACTCATAGTTCCTACATGCATGATTCTATAACTCTCTACTTTATCATGTGTTTATATAATCAATTAAGCATTCCACACATTGTTGTTGCATCACATTAAATATTTTGGAAAATTTTCTAAGGAGTGAATTGGACTTGCCTCCTCCATGCCATGTGTTTCAATTCCACACATTCTCAATCTGTAATATGGTCATCATGGAGACTGAGGCCTATAGGAATGCGAAGAAAACTAAGCTTGCCATAGTTTTTCAAGCCCATGTTTAATCATGACCTTGAAAATTTAGGTTGATAACTTTCATTATATTTATCTTTAGGTGTACAAATAATTTCCATGCCACCACATGGATAGAACTTTGGGCATCACGTATTGTTAAGGAGTGCAACCCTTTGATAGTGACACATGGTAGAATGTCATAGCCCTATGGTTTTAAGAAAAAGTATATTTGGAAAGTAATCTTTTAGTCAAATAGGTCTATAAGGTAATACCATGTCTTCACTTGGCCCACTTTCTCAATGTTAGAGCATTAACAAATTTTATTTAACCTTGATAGTAATGGAGTGTGTGGAACTTGTGAGGCAATCATGAGTCACCACATAGGTCAACCTTAATTTCATACTCAATTTAAAGGGGTGAGACACCAACCCTATACCATATGTCTCTCATCTATGGTAATGTAGTTTGGAGTATAGTATAGTGTAAATTTATGTCTATAACCCCATAATATTATGAGAATATGCCATGTGTTGTCATGGTGTGTATTTCAAATGAAGCAACACGACTCATTTTCAAAGGCTTGAACAAAACTCAGAGCTCATGAGAGGATGACATGTAACATCAAATACCTATCAAAGAGGCAAAACATCAATCATTTGACATGTTTAATTACTCAATAGGTCATTGTAGTTTAAATTTATCTAGATTAATACTAACATTCATTTTATTTTTAAACCATCAAAGTCTATATATGAAGTCAGAATCCACAAGTAGATTTTGTAGACATTTAGATTCTTGGAGCACTTATTGTAAATCCATAATCATTCGTTGGCTTTAAATCAAAGGCTTTAAGTTTGAAGTAAGAGCCTAAAGTAATTAAAAACATCCCATGTCTTCATTCCATGAAGAAGTGACTTAAGCAATGGTCACACTATACAAGTATGATTTTGAGGTGATCTTGGAAGAGACTTGTGGTGACATTATCATTTGTGAATGCTTAGCTATGACTACATTTTTGGATGTATTAGCTTGAGTAAAGACATGCAACTTATGGTATTGAAACCATGGAACAACTTTGGAAGGTTTTCTTATGTGGGTCCATAACTCACAGGTCTTAGGATTATAACCTGATAATAATTGTTGTTGAACTAGTATAATTTAGTAAATTATCCATATTAATCCGAGAAGACTAAAAATGGATTATAATCACAATATTTTTTATTGAAAGAATGAATGAATTTTGATGATTGTATTGATTAACAATCAGTTCAATACAATTTCACAAGTATACATTAAATCTATTTAGAGAAAGAAATTATATCTAATTTTGGTAATAATGAATGAAGGTGTCACAAGAATATCTCAATTTACAAAAATTATGTCAAAATATAATTTACTAGACATTTATCTTGAGTACCTACCCCTGTAATATTCAATTCATGTTTAAAGAATAATACTATTAAAATAAAGTTACATTATTCAAGAGATATAACTATAAATTAACTACGCCAATTTTATTGATTTGTTTCACTATCTCAATAGACAATGCCATTGATTTAACACATATAAACCTGCTTTGTATAACTTCTAATGTAATAATAGAAAAAATAGGAACCTTGTATATGTAACCACTAAACAGCTAATTGTGAGGACATTAAACTCTCATCCCACTAGTTACACAATTGATGGGTACCTCCAACTCTAGAAGTCATGATTTAAATTGTTTTACAAAGTTTTTCTCCAATTTTTTCATTTGACAGTTAAAGGAAGTTGAATAGGCTAAAGTTTGTGAAAAGATGATTTAAATTGCTTTAAAATGTTTTTCTCCAATTTTTTCATTTGATAATTAGAAGAAGTTATATAGGCTAAATTTTGCACATAGAAAAGAGCTAAATATATTATTATTAATTTTATTGACTAAATTAATAAATATCTAATTCCATACGTGTACTGACACATGCAAGTGCCATTGTGGCCCCTTTGTGGTAGATAGGCTACACGTTGGGATGTTAATACAGGTAAAATACCCATGCTAAAAAACAAATAAGAAATAATAGGACATCCACCCCACAAGAGTAAGCTACTATCTTAATAGATAATTGCTTGGCCCAGTTCATAGCTCTTAGGCCCTATCTCCAGTTTATAATGGGTTTACATGTAATTTTTCCACATAAATAGAGGAATGTTTCCGGTAAAGGTGTGTTTGCAGAAATGTACTCAACTGTGGAACACTTGATTCCGGCTTTCACTAGACCTAAAGTATAGCCTCTCTCTTAAAATCTTTAAGTCCAACTCGGAGGGCACTACTACCTACACAACAAACAAAAGACGATTATTACAATATGTGCAATTAAACTGTACCCATTGAAATGTTGGAGAGAGAGTGAGAGAAAGGCTACCTTGACCTGGATGGAATAGAACAGTTTATATTCAGTAATAAATTCATGAGCTTGTAGAATGTCAAGCCCCTGCTCTTCCAGCACTTGAAATAGTTCTGACCGAACACCGCTACACCTCATAATAACAGTGATTTCGATAAAAAGATTCAATTCATATTTATCCATTATCACTGTTGGACAGCTTTTCATTTTACATAATGAATCACTTGACTGTATGCTTGTACAATCAGTCTTGGAGGTTACACAATCATTTGGATCCCTCCAATGTTTCTGCACAATAACAAAAGACATTGACAAATAAATATATGAGATTATTTAAACATTTCAACACACAAAGGCAGATGGTTTGTTCATTTAGAACGCAGGAGGAGCATGTAACACCTTGTGATCACGCTGAGGTAGTACCGATTGTAGACTTGCAAAAGTCAAATCCTTGTGTATTTTGTGCGAAAGAATCTGTTTAAATCTCCTCTTGTACAGAATCGATTGTCCATGTCTTCGACGGATCGTGTTGTCAATATTTTTGTACTTTTTCACTCCCATATATATTAGCTACTCTCGACCAACTCTCTTTTTCTTGAAAGATTATCGTATATAGCCCACACAAGAACCACTAAAAATTCATGTCAGATATAAAGCCGGAATTTGTCTTGTTTTCGCTGATCTGAAAAATTATAGTATAATGTGGTGCAACATGATCCACGCCGTGTCAGTAGCGTCAACCTCACATTATGTAACGGATTGATACATCAAAATAGAATATGAAGTCTGGAAACAAAGTCAAGCGAGGGCAATTGCGTATTGATTTTGGGATTTTAAGAGATATTGGAGAACATCCGTCCTAATAACAAATGATGTGTTTAGGATTTTAAGAGACAGAAGATTAGGAAATTTGTGGACGTTTCATCCATTTCCTTAAATTCTTACATTGCTGATGCCAAAGTATCAAATGGAAAATGACTCTAAGAGATTGCTTCGATTAAATTAGTTTCAATATATTGTTAGAAACATTTTTTTAGAAACCCTAACGATAGGATTCTTTTACGATGGCTTCACATAAGTTGTAATTCTTCACGTTCTTTTCAAAGAAAGGAAATGGGTTTCAGTATTCCATGTCGACAATGTGATTTGATATTAATTTTGTAAGTGTGGCCGCCTCTGAGTGGGGAGGGTTCCGAGTTGGAGTAGTTGAATGAGCATCAACATTCAGTCATTTCTGAAATTTGTCTTACATTGTGAATTTTCTATTATAGGGGATGTGTTTTGCACATATAATTTATCCCTCCACGTCACTTGTAACAAACTTTTGTATGTTAAGATTCAAAGTGGATTAGAATGTTCATGATCATCTTTTTATGAACCAAGGTGTGAAACAAAAGAGAGAGGATGCATTGCTTATATATACACACTAATATATGAATTGCGCTTCAAAAAATGTGTTAGTTTTGGTAACGCAAAGTTGACACAACTACGGTTCTTTATGCGTTGCATTTGTGCCGGGGTTACCAAAATGTAACATTGATTTTTTATTTCATATATGGTAAGTGAAATTAAAAAAGAAAAGAAAAGAAAAGAAAAAATAAATAAATAAATAAATTATATATTTTTTAAAAATTACATCAAAGTTATGTTATGTATACATTATATTTCATATATAATTTGGGAAAGTTTATATTCAATTTTTTACGTTAGAAGGCCATTAAAAAGAATTGTTACACATTCTACTTACAACATGACACTTCTAAAAATTATCCTACAAATATTTGACCATTTCAATCTATAATGCAAAGAAAGTGATGTTTAATAATAAAATAAAAAATGAACGTAAAGTGACTTCTGATAACTACATGAATTATTTAGAAAATATTCTATATCTTTTACTATTGTATAACTGCACTGCCAAAAAAGGTTCCCTACTATTACAAGATTATTTTATATGTTAAAATTATTAATAAAAAATATATATATTCTTGAATAAAACATCCAATGTCAGATTTGAGATGCCAAATGCACTGACTGGGTTACTTTTAAACCTTGCTCTCTTTGTTATTAAGGAAGGATTCAAACTTTAAAACTCAAGTCCCATACTCATTGAAATATATTTAAATCTTTCTTTCGTTATGCATTAACAACCATATTTCATTTACTTGCATGCAATCTCAAAAATTAAAAAAAACAATCACATTGCAATTTTATATTTACAAAATTGAAGAACATTGAAATATATCTCAATATTCATTGATGAATATGCATAAAATCACCTATTTGACTTGGCCAGGCTTGTAAACCCGTACTTCTTCTCATCCATCCTTCATTATTTGTTTGTCAATAAATCTTATTCTTCATTTATTAAAAAAAATAAAAAATCACTACCAAACTTTTGTCACTTCTTCATGTGTTTCACTATTTTTCATACGTATTAATATTTTCTATTAATTATTAGATCATATTAAGTGTTAAATAAATCATATTAAATTGTATTTTTTAAATTTTGATTAATTAATTATTAGATCATATTAAATGTTAAATCAATCATATTACCGATTTATTATTATTATTATTACTATTTTAATTTTACAGTATTTTTTAATGTAAATTTGATAATCTTTATACCGGGGTTTAACACCACCACTTTCTCCTTATTTTTTAAGAGGTGGAGATGTATCAGCTTTATTTTGACACAAGTTACGACTCTTTGGATCTTTTAAATGCTGTAAAAAATCTAATGTGTCATGTTTTAAGCTGATAATTTTTAAAAAAAAAAGTGCTTCGTGGCACTACAGTCTGAGGTTAATTATGTTGAAGAGGTTAATGGAATTTATATGCCAATCAATTAGCTCAACATAGTGGACATCAATTTTGTTATAGAATCTTCTTTCCACATGGCTCTTCAAGAGCTTTTGTAAAACGTCACGATCAATCGGCTTTTATAATTTACAATTTTTCTAATGTTACGGGGGCCATATTTTTCGTGGTGGTTTAGGTATAATATTTTAGGTTTTTTTGTGATTTTATGTTGTACATAGGCTTGAATGTCTAACTCCTTTATATCCAAATTTTGGTTTGTTTAAATTTATTGTTGGCTGGACAACAACTCGACGCAATGTATCTAGGTGAGATGCCAACTTAATCCTTTTTAAAATAATTTAAGAAAAGGTATTGAGCAATCATCAATATAGTATAATATATATGAAGATGAAATAATATTAGATTTTTTATAAATATATATTAAAATATAAATATAAATATTTTTAATTAAAAAATATAAAATCAATTTTATAAGAAATAAATTTTAGAGTAATAAAAAAGGTTGTAGTCTAATCAGTAAAAATTATGGGTTTTTATATTTATATATCAAAATAAAAACTCTCTTATATATATAAAGAGTTAAATAGTTGAAGTCAAGATCATGTCCTAGACAATTTTAATGGTGTGGATGCTCCTAATTTATAATTACTTAGTTCAATAGCTTAATCATTTATATATAAAATTATTTAAAATTGTAATTCAATATATATCTAATCTAAAATATGAAGAGAAATATTAACATTCTATATAATTTAGAGATATCAACATTTTATATAGTTCAGAAATATAAACATTCTCAATAATTCAATGATTCTTAATAATATTTAAATATTTAATAAAAAAATTAATATTAAATTAAAATTAAAAAAATTATTTTTAAAATTTAAATTACGAATATAACCTACGGCAGGAATACAACATTTCAATACTTATTCTAATTATTGTGGTTGCAGTTAAGATGGGGTGGGATGGAAACATTGGGTGCACTCCAATGTGGTTTCGGTTAAGGGACAGACAAAGGACGATCGAAAAAAGTACTCACATTTGTGATTAGCTCCAATAAAACATCTGATTAAGGATGTCATTACGAGTGTTGATAGTGGCATGCGAGACTGACTTTAGCAGAGGGCGAAGGAAGTTATGATTGGCTGTATTACAACATTGATGACAATTAAACCTCAAAAGGAAATGCAACAGAGAATAATGGTGAAATTTAATTTAATTAGAGAATAATTCAATCATATATATATATATATATATATAAAAGTCATAAACAATGTGAACTATGTAGATGGAATGGATGACCATTAAAACAATATCAAGGGTTATGAAGATCTAACTATAAACTTAGATGATGAGGTTACCATGAAAGTAATAGAAAATTTTTAGTGTCATCATTCGATATGATGTAAATAAGAAGTTAATTATTAAAAATAATGAATCCTATAAAATATTTAATTTTTATAATTGTTTTAAGATTCATAATGTTGTTGTTCCATATAAATCAATATTGTGTGCTAAAGACTCATTGGACAATGATTTTGCAGCATTTTATGCTGTGGTCCTTTGAGAATAGATTGGGGACTCTTTCATTTTCATTAAATATTTTGATAATTGAAGGATTTATCCAAAGAACGTTCATCAATTTGACAAAAAAGTGCATAAATTATATTAAAAAATTAAGAATAAGTTACATCTCCAATACAAATCAAGATTGAGACAAAGATTTTTAAATTGAGAAAACCAAATAAATAAATGAAAAAATGCACATGATATTATTAAGAGACTTGCCAAAACTTCTCATGTACAAGAAGATAAGAGCACAAATAGAAGAATTAGAGAGAGCATAAGTTTATTAAATGATTAAAAATAGGAGAAGAGAAGCTCTTTTATAGAGCTAGAGGAATAATCGGATCACTAAAGAACCCATTAATGACCTTACACGACTCTTAAATATGTGTGTCACTTGTGGCCTAATCCTTTACAAATTAAGGAGGTGTGTGCCAAGTGTAGGAAGGAATGCTACATGAATGTAACTCCTCATAAAACTTAGGTTTATTAAAGAGGTGAGTACCACCTCATAGAATTTATATTTATGATACTTTATAATTCCTATAAATACAAATTTGTCAGAAACTAAAAGAGAATTTAAGATAAATAAAATTATCTTAAATAAAGGGTAATTCTAACACTCCCCTTTAAACTTTACATAGGGGTTTACAAAAAATCAAGAAGGGAGGAAACATCACTAACTCTCTCCCTTGATGAGAACTTCTTTCATAACTAACTTATTATAAAAGAGGACAAACATTTCTTTACATAGAGGCTTAGTAAAGATATTAGAAGGACAAAAATAAAAGAATTTGATAGTCTTCAATAAATTCATGCTAAAAGTGATGTTTACTGTCAATTTGCTTGGATAGTGCATGATAAATTACATTTTTTTATAAGACAATTGCACTTTGATTATCACCAAAAATTAGATTAGTCGAATGTTGTGGCTGACCCAGATATTCAAGAAGTCTTATAAACCAAAGAGATTCCTTTACATCATGATTAAAACTTTATATTCAGCTTCTATGGAAGATAGAGATACTATTGGTTGCTTTTTACTATTCCATGAAACATTCCTAGACCCAAAGAGAAGAAATATTTACTAATGGATCTACGATCATTAGGATCATTAGCCCAATTAGATTTTGAATAACCTATTAAAAAAATTGATATTTGAGGTATACTCTATGCCATAGGTAAGAGTACCTTTGATATAACAAAGAACTATTTTAAAATATTTAAAATGAGTAGCTTAATATTTAGACATAAAAAAAGAAACCAATCGAATAGAAAAGACAATATTAAAATAAATATGAGTATGATAATTCAAACTACCAATTCATTATCTATATAAAGTTGGATCAACATTTTATGTTTACATGTCGTTAAGAAGTTTAACACCAAGTTCCAAAGGAGTAAAAATAAGTTTGTAATCTAGCATATTAAATCCATATAAGAAATCATATTCATATTTAGATTGTGGAATAAAGATGCTATTCTTTTCTTACCAAAATTGAATGTCTAAAAAATAATGTAAGAGACCGAAATCAGTCATTTCAAAATTATTTTTCAAAGCAGATTTGGTGCAAGAAACTATTGATCTATTACTACCAATTATGATGAAGTCATAAATATAAAAAAATAATGATAACTATGTGATTTGAAGTATTTTTGACAAAAATATTAGGATCATTAAAGCTACGAGTAACGCCTTGAGCTATAAATAATTGAAAATTTTTAGAGTACCACTCTCTAAAAAATTGTTTTAAACTATAAATAGCTTTATTTAACTTGCAAATAAGATGTGTGTTTCCCTTATTTACAAAACTAAGAGGTTGAGATATGTAAATTTTTTCATGCATCACCATTTAAAAAAATACTTTTTACATCCATTTGATAAACATGCTAATGCATATGAGCAGCTAGAGATAAGACAACTTTAATAGTGGGAATTTAAGCAATAAGAACAAAAGTTTTATTATAATCAATTCCTTTAATTTGAGAAAAACATCTAGCAACTAGTCTAACTAATCTATAAACTAAACAAATACTTTGTGAAATGGATACTAAAATATCTCAATTCCTTAGTTAAATAGAATTGGTGTAGAAATTTAGGATTGAGTGAAAGTAATCAAATAACTTTTAAAACTAATTCCCACATACAGAACTCCTATTTTGTATCTTTTATAATTTCTTATAATTAATCTTCATGTCTCATTGATCATTCGTGACTAAATTAAATGAACTAAACTCAAAAATAATTGAAAGAGAAATTTGACACAAAAAATGATAATAGAGTTCACTCATCATCTGGGCTATGTCTCTAAGATTACAATTAACTGCAATCCTCTCAATTTAAAAGATGTAAATATCTATTAAAAAAAACTTACGTCAAAATAAGAATTTAAAAAACTATGATATTGAAACTAATTTTGAAGGTTATATATGCTACCTCTTTGAAATTCATAGCATTCACCTCTTTAACTTTCTTTATTCATTCAGGTAATTATCCATTGAGTATATTTGTAAAATCTTAAATGCACATAATATTAAAGTATAAGTACCCTTGGTTATTAGAGAGTTACATCTCTTGATAATATCCTTGTAACTATTTACATCCTCTAGGACTACAGGTCTTAAGAACAAATAGAGGTGATAAACACAAAATAGTCATAGGTCTTTGTGTAATCAAATAAAAATTCATGTATTCCTTAGCTATCACCATAGACAAAATGCAATAACTTGATATCTCAAGATCTAGGGTTTACATATACCAATAAAAAGTTATGCATGTATATCTTCCTTGGTTTTACTACATTTTAAAATAGAATAATTGAAACACAATATTCATGTATATCTTTCCTAGCTATGTTGCCTTTAAAAAAAGAATAAATAAAATGTTTACTATAAGATATAGTACCTTTAAATTGCAATACATCCTCATGGATTCTTTTTCATTTACCTATGGTTTGACCAAAGAATGTTCCCATGACTTGGTCTGTTGTCCATATACTACACTGACTCAAGCTCTATCAATTATATGGACATCTACATACAACCATATCTATATTCTATGGCTCAGATATTTATAAAGAGGATTAACAACATGAACATAATAAACAACCTCTACTATTAGAGTTATCACACTTAGCCTCAACTAGATCTTTGTTGTATTGCTTACCTTTCTTATAGTCGATGTCTTGTAGTGTTCTAGTTTTACCTAGTTTGGATTAAGAAAGGGAAAATAATTTAATGAGGTTATACCATTGATAGCATCCATTATGTACTTGTCTTGTACTGGATCATGGTCTACATTCACCATTACAATTTCTTGTACTAGTAAAACCATAACACCAAACTCATACGTGAAAATTAACAATGTGGAAAAGTATCCACTTTAGAACATTATCAGCAATGGTTGGACTGGTAAGGAATGTGGAAAAACTCTCTAGAAAGATACCTAAATTATCACTGTTAACAAAAATTATTAGAGAACCAGACTTATGTTCTTGCCAAAATTATTTTATCACATTTACATGCATCTATAATGGTCGATATGCATAAATAAGTAGGCATATTTATTCATCTTGTTTCCCTAGCTTGACCTTTTTGAATGTCTCATCACATTAGAGACTGCATCCTTTACCGTAGGCATTGATTATCTTCACCATTTAGATGTATAACAAAGTCTAGTTCATGGCTCAAGATATATTTGTACTAGACACTATAAAAAAGAACTTTGCCAAAGCCTTAGGGCATTTCCAATTGACCCCCTCAAGATCAGACTCTTTCATCCTCATTTAGGCCTCTTCCTTCGTAGCTAAAGGCTATGCTAATGAAAAAATAATAAGAGAATCCCTTTTTGAAGATCAAAATGCCACCAATTACATGCACACCTTAGTTTACACCTTCAAATAAATCATGAAACCTTGTAAATTCTATTCAAAGGTCATGGATTCATATGATGGCTATAAAGCCAAGAATGCTAATTATGTCCCCCTGCGTCCCATTCAAGCCCCCTCTTAAATCATTTTATCTATGTTTTTTTTAAAAATTCATTGATATTCATTGTTTAAAACCTGAGTTTCCACTAAATTCTCATCTTCCCCCTCAACATATTTTCCTTTGAACCAATAATAGGATAAATCCCACATTCCTTGAGGAATCAGGTATATGGTATTTAAATACACCAAAAATAAATAAAAATATCATGCATTTGGCCATGCAAGCAACATTTTATCCGTTGGAATCTTACAACAACACCAACTATGAATTGGATTGATGATGAAATTAGAATAGTGAACTATCTTATAGCTCATCTTAGAACTCATGTTTCTATCAAGTTGAGTTAGACTCGTGGTGAGTTAGGTTACCAGTCAAGTTAGGATGTTGGGTGAGTCAGGATGCCAACCAGGTGAGTTGGGGTGCACTATGAAAATAGATAAGATTTAGTGGCAAGACATGTGGTGGACTGAGGACCTACCATGTGAGTATCTCTAGTTTTTTTTTTATCTATACATAGCAATAGAGATCTTCTCCATGGTAAAAGCAGGATCCACTAGCTATGGTCTTCATAGCTAATCTTTTACTGAAGTAAAAGTGACTTGAATAGTCTTTTGGATCATTAGATTTATATTTTTTAAATTTGATTCTCAAAATTGAATTTAGTTTTGAACAACCATTTACAACATACTAAATTATGCCCTTTAACAAAATGAACTAAGTCCCAAGTTTTATTAGAAATAAAAGAGTTGTATTTATCAAGCATAGCCTATTCCTAATGAGGGTGACCTTGATCTTATTTTAAATTTTTAGGATCATTATTTTTCATAATTTTAAACATTAAAGCATAATTGAAAAATTGTTTTCTAGTTCTATGAGTATCATTAAGATCAACATTAATCCCTGAATCTTCTATAATAGTCTTGGCCCATTTAGGCATACCTTTAGGTAGAGCAAGACTAAAATAAGAAAAAATAATATGAGGATAAACATCATTATGCATTAGATCAGTATGATTATCATTATATTTAAAAATAAAATAAATAAAAATAGTATCTAGAGAATCCAAATTAGAAGCATGATCAAACACACCAATTTTAGTAATATTAACATCTCTTTTAATCTTGATTTTGTTAGTTTGAGGATAACAAACCCTATAGGCTTTTGATGATTTATCATAACCAAAAAAGATATAAGTGTACTTTAGAATTTTACTTTTAACTCTTTTACTTAGAATATGAACAAATACATCACAACTAAAAACATGCAAATGTTTTAAATTAGGGTTTCTATCACTCCAAGCTTCTTCAGGTGTAATATTAAAAATAGCTTTAGTGGGAGTCCTATTAATGAAATAAATAGCATACTATATGGCTTCAACCTAAAATTTATAATTCATATTTTTAACATGAAACATACATCAAACCATTTTAGTGATAGTCATATGTTTACGTTGAACAAAAGCATTTTGATTACATGTGTAGGAAATAGTTTTCTCATGCTTAATTCCATGTTGCTTACAATATGCAAAAAAATAATTACTAACATATTTGGTACCATTATCAGTGTATAATATGTGTAAATAATAATGAGATTATTTTTCAAGAAAAGCATGAAAGTCAATAAAAAATTTTAAAAATTGATTTTAGTCTTTAAGAAATAAATATAAACTCGCCTAGTGCAATCAACAACAAATGTTAAATCATACTTAGCACCATTAATATAAAGAGTTTGAATAGGTGTGAAAAGATCATTATAAACTAAACGAATATTTTTAGTAGCATGCGAAGATTTATTTTTAGGAAAAGATTCTCTAAGAATTTTAATAGCCATATAACCATTACAAGTAGAAGTAATTGAAGAAATGTTAGGCAAACCTTGCACCATATTAATTATATTTATTAG
Source organism: Torreya grandis (assembly GCA_037957365.1). NCBI lineage: Eukaryota > Viridiplantae > Streptophyta > Pinopsida > Cupressales > Taxaceae > Torreya > Torreya grandis. Next base: position 201,592 of record JARHVA010004713.1, read on the forward strand.
ACTAATATTATGATAATTAATATGTAATAATATTTCATTTTATAATTTATCATTATTATAAACAAACAAAGCATGAGAAGATGAGGAAAAAGAGAATCCAATAAATTTGAACAAATTATCATTGTCTAGGAAAGGAGTAGCAACTACTTGAGAATATTGATTAATAGATTTAACATAATAAGTATCATTAATAAATTTTAAATTATAGTCAGGTTTGCTTAATTGAACTAAAAAAAGTAAATTCAATTTCGAATCAAGAATAAGAAAGACATTATGCAATTCACCATTAGATATTTTAACATTTTCTATGGCTTCAAAATTATAAGAAGCATGATTTGCAAGAGTTAAATTATTATTAGAATGATCTAGTTATAAATAAGTAAAAAATTGAGCATTAGATTTCATATATTGAGTATCACTAGAATCAATAATCCATTAAATATGAGAAGCATGCAAAGTACATGTAAAAGAAGCTCTAATATTAAAGTTTTGTTTTACTTGAGTCTTATTGTTACTAGTGTTAGTATTGTCTTTAGCTTTAAGATTATTATTTTTGATATCACATTTATTTTTGAAGTAGTGATCTTAATCATGATTTTTTTTTGTCACAATAATTACACTAAATTTTTCTTAGGTTTAGATTTAGATTTTTAATCTTTTTTTATCATATGTATTATTAGACTTAGAATATTTTTTGCCATTTTTATGTTAGTATTTAGAAACAAAAACATGTTTGTTAGTCTTTAGACCACCAAAATGAATCAACTTTTTCTCTTTTTCACATAACAAAGTACAAAATAATTCAAAATTCAACAAGTAGATAGAGTATAAAAAACTAATTGAGAATGAATATCAGTAATAAACTATTGAAAATGCAAGGCAAATATTTCTTCAAAATAATATGAATCAAATTCAAATCAAAAAATTTAATGCCTAAAATAATAAGTTGTGAATGTAAATAATGAACTTAAATTAATAAATCATCCATAGATTTGAAATCATCATATTTTAGATAAGATAATTGATCTTCAATTTGAATTTTATGAGATTCATTCACAACATCATAAATAGATTTAAGTTTATACCAAGCAGTGGAAGGAAGAGAACAACCATCAATATAGATATGCAATTCAGAGATCTTGGCCATGCCATATATCCTAAGGCTTCATCATTTTTTCTAGCTATTTTTCTTGAATTTTGGTAGACATAACCTTAGAGTCTGATTGAAGATCTGTGATGTCTATTATGCATATCAAATATTTAAAAGTAAAAATGTATTTCATATGCAATTTGTATAAATGGTAATTAATAGATTTATGTTTAAATTTGAGTAATAATTGAGTCATTGGGACATGAAAACTCACCCAAAAATTGAAAAGTGAACAGGTCAAAAAAATCACTTAAACAAGAAACGTGTAGGAGCGGTGAGAAACCAAAGGACGACTTGTTAAAATGCAAAATAAATATATTGGAAAAAAAATGGGAGATGATAACATAATTGAATTACAATAAAAGATGGAGTAATGTCCCCGAGATATTTAATTCTGAATTGAAATGAAAGACACCTATATATTATAAAAAAATTAATTAATTAGAGAAATAATAAAAGTATTAACTAAATAAAAGAAAATATTCAGTCCCTCTTGAGTTTTTTTTAAAAAATTTTCAAATGGTGAATATTAAAACTTGGAAATCCCTTTTCATATATGATTAAAAAAAAAGGAAAATAGCTTTTCCTTTGTTTTGACTAGTTTTTTCAAATTTTAAATAATAAAATTTTTGGAAAACAAATTTTGATAAAAGGATAAAATTGTTTTAGAAAAGATTTTACATAATATAATAATGATAAATTAACAAGGTTCTTAATTGTTTTCCCTTTTTGAAACAAACATTGAAGTTTACATGAGAGAAGTAAAATTTTAAAAATCTTGCATTTGAGACAAAAGGATAACCCTTGTGAATGGATAGAGATGCATTGGAAAAAGAATGTATTTTATTTTGAAAAAATATGAATAAAATATAAATGCCTTGCATGAAATAGAATATCTTGGAAAATATAAAATGCCAAAGACAGAAAGATTTCAATAGAAATAAATATAATTATAGAAATATTATTGCCAAAGTAGAAAATTGATTATTTTTTGATAGATTCAACCACCATGGAGGATGCCAAGAGAAAGGAGTGAGATAAAATAGACCAAAGGCACCCAACAAGGAAAAGAAAAGGTGAAAATTTTTAAAAGACAAACCCATCACTTAGGATGGAGGTTGTACGGCTTTGTATAAAAGTCAAATGGATTTGTACGATTGATCATACAACTAGGAAGGTAGAGAAAAAATAAAAAAAGAATATATAGGGGGTGATGCCTCAACTAGAAGGACAATAAACACAATTAGAGGAAGGAATATTTGATGGTAGATGGCTAGAAGAAAAGAGCAAAAAACCTATATAACAGGAAAATAATCTCTTCCAGAGTATTATATGAGCATAGTTTTTTTTAAATGTATTTTTTGATTTAGAATAAAAAAGGAAATACATATTAAATAATAAATTTTAAATAATAAATATTAATGATCCCTTGGATTTGAATGAAATAAAAATTCTAATGAACCCAAATACTAACAAGAACAAAAAAATTACCAATAGGCTAAGATCTTGAAAAAATACTTAGAATTGATTCATTTCAATTAACTAAAATAATTTAAAACCCAAATCATGCCTCAATAAGTTTAAAATTAGAAATTAAAGTCTACATGTAAATTTTGAAAAAAACTAAAATCTAAAAAAAAATCTATTTTAAGTAGGCACTATTTATAGTAAGTTTTGCATGCAAGCATGTGAAACTCTAATTTTTTTTTGAAATAACCTAAATAATAAAATTAGACTAATGGGATGAAATTAAATTGAATTTGGATTATTTTTATAAAAATATATAATTTTTAAATTTAAAAAATTCTCAAAAAAATCATTAAAAGCTAATTTTGGACCGTTAAATGATCACATTTGGCCTTTAAAAAATATCAAAATCAAATCTAAGCAGATAAAATGGCTTAGTGAAGAATTGAAAATTTTTAAATGGTAATTTTGGTGTGTGTAAGATATAAAATTTATGGCCTCTGAAAGGTAAGCCTATTTTTTCTGCATCATTCTCCTCTTGTTGAAAACAACTCAACTCCTGCGAATTGCCTTAATTGTATTACTGCCATTTTTTATTGTTAATATTCTTCAGTTCCCATTATATAATCTAATTATTTTTTTTCTTTCTATAATCCTTATCACTACAGCAAATACCTATTATATTTCCTTTGTCTTGTGATCATTGTCTTCATATCGTAAACTTACCCTATTTTTTTCTTTTTTTTTGCTTTGGAACCTGATGTTCCAAATTTACCTCTTCATATTCATCACCTTCATCATCTTATCCATGGAATTCATAGAAATATAAAACATTAAATACTAGATATATATAAAAATTATGTTGTAAACTTACCTCATATGCAGTATCATTGATTTTCTTCACAATTCTGCATGCTTTGATTTTTTGTACTTCAACTTGTTGTATGTGCCTTTTGGAAATATTTTTTTCCCAAGTAAACCATTACCAACTCTTTTTCAAATAATTTAGAAATTTTTTTGACATCTATTTATAATTTATATATCTCATTACTTTCTTGCAACTTTCTTATTACTCCTTGCAACTACTATATATGCTCTGCAAATGCTTCTGCATCATCAATAATTCAATCTACAATTGGAAATTTTACTAAATCTAAAATACCCATAAGATTTATCTCATAAACAATTTTGAAAATTAAATTTCTTATTGATCTATTCACTAAACTATTATATACAAACTCAACTTATAGTAAAACCAAGTCCCATTGCTATGGCTTCTCTCTCAGTATAAATCTCAATAAATTTCCTAAGATCCTATTCAAAACTTTTATCTATCCATCTATTTGTGGGTAATATGACCTAATGAATTTTAGATTAGTACCCATCTTCTTCCACAAAGTCCTTCAAAAATGACTTATAAATTTTGGTATCCCTATCTGAAGTAATAATCTTCGAAACACTATGTAATCTCACAATATCCATAAAAAATACTTACGCAAATCTAGTGGCATCATTGGTTTTCTTACATGCAATGAAATGAACCCGTTTAGAAAATATATCTACATCAGAAATATAATCATTACCTCTCTCTGTGTTTGGTAATCCCAACACAAAATCCATATTCAAATTTGTCCATGGTTCTTTTGGAACCGGTAATGACATGTATAGTCCAGTATTTTATGCATTTCCTTTATCCACCTGACATATTTTTCACCCTAAAACATACCTTGTCACATCTCTCTTTATATTTTTCCAAAAATATTTTTTCTCCACCAAAGCTATTTTCTTTGTCTTACCAAAATGCCCAGCCAAACCACAACTATGTAATTCTCTTATTATATTATCTCATAGAGACCAAACTAAAATGCATAATTATTTCTCTTTAAAGAGATAACCTTCTTGTATAAAAAAATCATCATGAATATCATCTATCCCACCTATTAATGGATTCCTAAATTACTCAATGACCTTTATAAAATATGGATTAGTATCATATAATTCTTTAATAGCTTCAAATACAACTGCTTGACTCACCATAGTAATTAATAATGCTACCCTCCTAATTAATGCATAAACTACCTCATTGTATTTTTAATTTATGCGTCAACACAAAATTATAACCCTATAAGAAAGAAACCCACTTTGCATGCCTATTATTCAATTTATTTTTTATATTCACATACATCAAATCCTCATGATCTGCAAATAGTATAAACTCCTTAGGCACTAGATAATGCCTCCAATGTCTTAATGCTTGTATAATTGCATAAATTTAAACATCATAAGCAGAATAATTTGTTCTTATCTCATTCAATTTCTCACTGAAATATGCTATTGGCTTTCCTTCTTGACTCAACATAACATCAATTCCCACAAATGAAGCATCACAATCAACCTCAAACACTTTGTTAAAATCTAATAATGCTAAAATTAGCCTTTGTGTAATCTTCTTGTTCAAAATTTTAAATCTTTTTATGGCTACTCTAGTCCATGCAAATTCCTTCCCTCATGTGCAATCTATTATTGGTGCCACAATACTACTAAATTTTTTAATAATTTTTTTATAAAAAGTTGCTAAACCATAGAAATTTTTTACCTCTGTAATGCTTTTTGGAATAGTCCACTTAACAATTGCCATTATCTTTTCTTCATCCATTTTCACACCATCTGCTAAAACTATAAGTCCCAAAAGTACCAAACTATTCTACATAAAGCTACATTTCTTCAAATTTAAATACAACTTATCTTTTATTAAAAAATACATTACCATTCTCAAATGTTTTAAGTGTTCTTCTTTAGTCCTAATGAATATCAAAATATTATCAAAATAAACAATCACACACTTACAAATATATTATTTTGGCACTATATTCATCACCCTCACAAATGTGTTAGGTGCATTAAATAATTTGAATGACATCACCATCTAGTCATATAAGCCATCCCTAGTAGTGTTGATTTTGGAATCAAATCAATATGATGTTGAATCTCTCTCTTCGGTGGTAAACCATTTGGTAAATCATCATGTATAACATCTACATATTATTTTAACTATCTTTCTACTTCTGTTGGTATTGGTACCATTTCTATTTCTTCATTCTTTGCTACTAATGCATAATAACAACCTGCTACCTTCATGTCTTGGATAAATTCTTTAGTACAAAACATACTTTATGTCTTCTCTTCCTCTTTAAGAGGTAACAAAACTACCTTTGTACCACCTTTCTAAAAAGTGTATGTTTTTTTTCTCCTTCATAAACCACTTTTCTATCAAATATCCATGGTCTTCCAAATAACATATGACATGCAAGCATTGAAATAACATCACACTATATTTCATCATTATAAGTTTTTCTTATTGAAAATTTTATTAAGCACCTTTTATCCATTGTAACTTCATTCACTTTCTTAAACCATGAAATATGATAAGGATTAATATGGTTTTCACATTTTAAATTTAGTCTCTCAATCATTTCTTTAGAAACCATATTTTCACACCTACCACCATCTATGATTACTTTGCATACCTTTTCACCTGAAGTATATCTTGTTCAAAAAATATTTGATTGCTGTGATGCATCACCACCTTCTTTATTTTGCATTTATTCCTTCCTTGTATAAATCATGATTCTTCTCTTCATGAGATTCTCCCCAACATCTACTGGTGTAACATCAATATTATGCTCTTCTATTTAATCCTCAACAAAATTTAATCTTTGGTGATCTTCTTTCCTTCTTTCTTGATATTGGTAGTTTGGACATTCAAATGCTATGTCCCCTTATTTTCCATAATTATAATAGAGATAAGATATATTATAATTCATAAACCATTCTCTAACATGTCCATAACCACATCCTCTCTAAAATCCTTTTCTCCTTTGTTGGTATTGAAACCCTTACCTATTATCATCTTGTCTTTCTGCACCACGTGATGATTCACTTTTATTAGAATTAGAGCCACCTTTGGTGGTATTAAAACCTCCTCATCCCCTTATTAGATGGGATCTACATCTTTTTGGACCAGTAGATATCCTTCTAAAATTTTACTTATTTTGTTTTTCTTCTCATTTCAAAGCTAAGTGATAAGCCTCCTCCATGTTAAGTATTATATGCATGCTTAATTCATCTAGAATAAAAAAATTCAAACCATTTATATACATTATATACATCTTCTCTTATGTTTCATCATGCTCCCTCATATGGAAAGCTTGTAAAATTCATCTGTATACTCTTATATACTGTGATCTTTTTGCCTCAAATTTTGAAATGTTGTATATAGGGTTTGTGCATAATCTACAAAAAGAAATTTCTTACTCATTTTATTCTCCATATTTTTCCATGAATTAATATTCTCTTTACCTTCTTTATGTCTCTCTTTATGTGGGTTATCCCACCAAATCTTTGCATCACTCTTCAATTTGGTGCATGCAAACTTTACCTTCTTGTCTTCTCTCAAAGTCTTCCACTCAATTTTTTTTTTGATGTTATTCATCCAATCTATCAAATCCTCTAATTTTAAACTACCTCCATAATATGGAACATCAACCTTGATTCATTTATTTCTTCCTTATAAATCCTAGACCATCCTCCCTTCCATCGAAGATGGATGTTCATTTTGTTCCTCTTCTTCTTGATAAATTTCTTCATCATGATCCATGCCTTCCTCATCACCACCTTGTATCCTAGATTGGTTGGTGATAAACTCTATTAATTATTAAATTTGGCTTTGCAATTATTGTATATTTGGTTCATATGTGCCATACCTCCTCTTCCTCTTACTATTATTCTCTGTTTCAAGGTTCAAACTTGCTCTGATATTGGATAATGAAGCCAAATACTAAAAAAAATAATAAAATTACCAATAAGCCAAGATCTTGAAACAATACTCATTATTGATCTATATTGATTGATTGAAATAATTACAAACCCAAATTGTGCTTAAATAAGCCTAAACTCTAAAATTAAAGTTTACATGTAAAATTTAAAAAAAAAAACTAAAATCTAAAAAAAAAAACATATATTTTTAGCAATAGCTATTTATAGTAAATTTCGCATGCAAGTGCGTGCGGATCTATTTTTTTAAAAAATAAACTAAATAGTAAAACTATACTATGAGATGAAATACAATTGAAGTTGACTTTCGGTTCTAAAAATATATAATTTTTAAATGTAGAAAATTCTTGAAAAAATCATTAAAAGCTAATTTCAGACCCTCACTTGATCACATTTTACCTCTAAAAAATATCAAAAAAACATCTAAGTGGATAAAGTGGCTTAGAAAAAAATAATTTTTTTTGAGACAGTCATTTTGGTGTGTGGAATAACTCAAATGGAGCTATGAGTCAAAAGTTATGGCCTCTATATGTTTGGCCTTTTTTTCCTACATCAAATTGCATGAAGAATTTGAGGGTCAGAACGAAATAATAAATCTGAAAATAAATATCCACAAATAAACTAAGAGAGAAATAAATTAGAAGAGTGAATTTTTTTTAATGATATATATATATAGAAATGAATAAAATTTGATAAAAAATGTCGAACAAAATATATAGAATAAATATTTTTTGCTTGATGTGCATGCAACATAAACTTTACTTGAACTACTTTTTCAACTATAAAAAGGTGTTCAATATATTTTGAAGCAACTTGTGAAATCAGTTAGAGGAGGACTCAATCAAAAAAAAAAAAAAAAGGAGATATATTTAGATAAAAATGCAAGGGTGGAGCCCTTGCAAAAAAAATATAAAATCCTTTCCACAATCTGCACATACTTAAAAAATTTCAATAAAAGATGAACTTGGCTCTAATACCATGAAAGATTTATCCAATAATGGTTCATCAATTTGACAAATAAGTGAGGAAATTATATAAAATAATAATAATAAGTTACCTTTCCAATACAAGCCAAGATTGAGACAAAGATTTTTAATCTGAAAAAATTGAAAGAATTGGTGAAAAAATCTACATGATATTATTAAGAGACTTACCAAAACTTATCCTTACGTAAAATAAGATAAGAGCACAAATAGAAGAATTAGAGAGAGCATAAGTTTCCTAGATGATGAGAAAAAGGAGAGGATAAGCTCTCTTATAGATCTAGAGGAATAATAGGAATTTATAAATACCCCATTAATGGCCTTACAATCCTCCTAAATGTGTGTGCCACTTGTGGCATAATCCATTAAAAATTAGGGAGGTGTGTGCCAAGTGGAGTAAGGGAGATTACATGCAAGTAACTCCTTCTAGAACTTAGGTTGACTAAAGAGGTGAGTGCCACCTCATGGAATCTGGATTTATATGAATTTATAATTCACATAAATAATTTTCTTTGAAAAAATTAAAAGGGAACATAGGATAAATAAAATTATCTTAAATAAAGCTTAGTTCTAATAATTACATTAAATATATTTTCTTAATGATAATAATCTACAAAAAATTAGTTGTTGACAAGAAAGTAGATAAAGGTGAAGAGGTCTATCTTTTCATAATAAATTCTATAGAGGGGACCTTAGAGATGGTCAACAGTAAAATAGATGATGTTGGTGACCAAAAATGAGCATGCAGGCCAATGAAGGGGAAGCCCATGTGGAGGTCTTTTGGCCTACATGGGAATGAGGAAAACTAAACAATAATATATTTAACCATGACATCAAACCCTTTCTCGTGTGGATGTGTTAAGGAGTTAGAATAAATTTATGTTTTTATTATGCAAAGAAGGAACATGGGTCCCAAGGAAAAGCTTGGTGGAGACTTAAGGCTAACTAAAAATTTGACCTAAAACATGTAAATAAAATCAATAATTCCCCCAGGGTTCTAAGTGGTGAACCACAATTTTAAAAGTTACAAAAGAGTTGGTGGATTTTGTTAGAGGTGTGGACATCAAAAAATAATTTACAAATCAAGCCCAAGGAATCCATGAGGGAAACAAGCATAGTAGAGATGGGAAACTAAAATCTAATTCACAAATTGATAACTTATAATTTACTTGTAGATGACTAGATCCTAAAAACTAAAGGAGACTATGTGGAGAAAGGTGAAATGTGGTAGAAATGGGAGATGGAAAAGTAATTTACATGTTTAGTAGATTACAATTTTTTTATAGCCTTTAGAATCCCAGATAAGACAAAAATAAATAACATGGTAGAACTCCAATCATTGAAAGAGCAAATTGTATATGAGCCTCTAAATTCCATAGTGAAAGGAAGACCACATGCAAAGAGTTAGTCATTAGTAGAAATGGGAAAAAAAAAACAATTGACAATTTATTTAAATTACAAATTATTGTTAAGATCCTAGATCTTTCGAACTTGAACATGAGATTAAAATAGATTTAAAATTTACAAGGGCATGCCAATGAATATTCAAGAATTTACACTATGGTTTGAGGATGGATCCAACTGGTATTACATTTTACATTTCATATGGAATTACAAATTCACTTCATGCATCCATTGTATGATATATTACTATTAATAGATATGGTCCATATGGTTTTGGGGTTCAAGATTAGTTGAAAAGCGTAATAATGGAATCAAATATGGATGACTATAATCGACTACATGATTATCCATTTTCCTCTTTGAATGCAAAGAGAAATTGTTCTTGTGTCAAGGAATGTGTCATGATATTTTCATAGGCTTCATGACTTTGTTGGAAATGATGAAACCTATTATCCAATATGTGCAATGAAAATGTAGGCAAGAGTGTCCATATCAAATGCAATGTCTTGAGACATGTTTCATTTTAGTAGAGGACAAAGGTTATCATATGCTTGATATGGGTTTTGAGCCCCATATAATAGAAATAGTAAATGAAATTTCCCAACAAAGGTAAAACCTGATATATGTTGTGTCTTGGCCTAAGGATGTTAGAAAGATAGTAGGTGATATGTTTATGAGTCTATTCTAGGTTAATCAAGGAATCCCACATGAATATTTTGTAATAAATCTAGGATTACTTTCTTGTCTATTTGGGATTGGATGGTGTGATATAAATAAAGCAAAATAGAACAACCTGGTGATTGAAGAGCTGAGATATAATCTATAGACATTATTGGATTTACACACTATGACTAAAGGTAGTGATGTATTTTTTTATTTTCATGTCAGTTAGTTTTAGCCCACTATTTATTTGAGCCTATATTTAGAAATATGAAAATGTATACATCAAATAAAATTGAATTTTCTCATGATATTGTTGACATGGTGTAAAATCATGAAATCCCTACGGATTAATGTTAGCACCATATATAAAAATAAGCCTATAAAACATTGGCAATGCTTTAATAGGATACCTAATATTAGGTTATGAATACCCAACTGAAAGAAATCAAAGATAAATTTTAAGATTGTGTGTTTGAGCATCATATTTAGTTATCCTAGTTTCAATGGCTGAAGGATTATTTAATAATGTGGTATCTCATTATGCCTAGAGTATAAATTGAATTATTATTAAAGCAAGTAATGGCTATAAAGGAGAGCTTGGCTTCTGGTAAAATCTTCTATTGGGTACTCGCTATAATTGGGTAGCTTACTTAGGTAAAAATTTAAAAATAAAATAAAATATCAAGTTGTATAAATTGTAGATGACACCCCAAATGCCCTAGGGAATTTGGTTGGTAAAATCAATTTACAGCTTGTAATAAATTATCCAAATACTGCTAGTCAAATTGGGTGAGAGAAAAATCAACTTAAGGAGCTTCAGGGATAATTGGAGGAGAAATGCAATTTTACAAGTCTACAAATTAAAAATTACACTTGGATCTCCCATTTCCACCCATCAATGCCAGTCAAAATGGGGTCCCAGTGCAAATAGTAAATTTCAAGGGCATTTCCAAATTTTTAAAATTACAAATTACAATTGAAGTTCTGATTTTTGTAAAGGATGTTTTTCAGAGAAATGGGAACCCTAAGCATAATTTATAATTTTTCACAATTGCAAATTTGCATTTGAAGTTCTGGATTACTTAAAAGGATCTTTTGAGGGAAATGAGAAACCCAACTAAAATTTACAATTTTTTAAAAATGCAAATTACATTTGGAGTTTTAGATTCCCTAAGGTGAACTACAAGTACAAATTAAAATTTTATAATATGCAAATTGCAGGTTTGCAAAAGGGGCCAAACTTTCCCTAAAAAGTAAAAAAGTGCAAAATAATGCACTTATGCATAAAAAATGTGGAGGAAACCTTCAAAGGTAAATTATTAAAAATCAAATGTGAAGCTACAAAGTGTGAAAAAGAAAATTTTCAAAGGGCAAAAGTGCAAAAAGAAAAGGTGCAAATTTCAAACTATTGAAAAACAAGTTTGAATAAAAAAGGTAAAAAGATAAAATAAACCAAAGTATTACATTTTCTCATGTTTTTCTTGTCCAATCTCCTCCATGGGAGAGATATTGTAGGTTTTAAAGGCCAAGGTAGGCCATTGGAGGAATATGATTTGAATAGCTATGGACCTATAATACTACCATGCCATCATTGTAAGATCAAGTTGTTCTATGGTGTGCATAGAGGGAAGGGTAGCTATCCAAAAGGTTCTAATTATTCAAGCAAGTGGTCAAGGGCATCTTCAGGCAATTGTATAAAAGATAAATGGTTTTTTTGGCCTCCCCCATGAATTTTCACTTTCCAGCACATGTGAAAGGCATCTCTAGCCAAGAAATCAAAAGATTTATTACAAATCTCCATCATTCCTTATAAAGGTAGTTAGAGCAAAGATTTTTCATGCAAATGGGTGGAGATTCCAAGCATGGTAAAGGGTTTTTCTAATTGGGATCATCTTGGTATAACTTTGGGGTGTTGACTACAATTTTGAATATTGAAAAATGCAACCCCAATTCTTGGTTTTAAAAAGAAGGTTAAAAAACGTATAAATATGGCTTCTATTATATTATAAATTATTGTTGTTTTTTCATTTTATTTATGTCTGGGCTCTTTCAAGTGATTTTTGAATCCATTAGTGTGTGTAGACATTTTCTCCCTTGCTATGGTGGTTACAACTGTAGACACAATAACAAGCTTTGAGAGCATTTTAAGTATGTCTCTCTTGTCCAACATGGAGAAATATCACCATGCTTGTCCCCATGTAAACATTTTGAAAAAGTGATGTATGAAATATCTCTTTTCAAGTTAATCCAAATGCTTGTGATTATTTTTTATTTCCTATTGATAAAGCGCAATAATGTGTTTTGTAAGTTAGGTTGATTGGATTTTTGGGTTTGTGTTCATTATTGGCTATAGTTTTGAACATAGATATATATTATAAAACCTTTTCTAATTATTTTTAGAAGATGTTTAATAAGTTTGTAGGGCACCTTAGGTTTATGGATTTGATAGGGAAAAGTGTCTAAAATTTTAGTAGTAGTGTATGCTTTAGGGTTTCAGGGATCATTTGGTATTTCCCATTATCTTGCATTTGAATTTTCCCTACATCTTTGCTAAGGAATGACGTTATGAATGTTTGAAAGTACCCTTGCTATTTGAAAACCACCAACAGACCACACCCTCTTTAAAAATTATCAATCTTTTCCTACCTTGCAAATAATACACCCTTTGCATATGTTAAATATTATTTACCATGTAAATGCATAAAATATTGCCTATATAACATGAATTTGCATCTTGTGATTTAAATATCCCAGAAATTTAGTCTTTTATTTGAGCCCTATTGTTTAAAATTCTTTAGAATAAAGATTTTAGTCACTTTGTCATCTATCCTCAATAGATTAAATGTGACCTAAACCATTTGTTCATCCTATGTGACAACCCTTCATAGGTAGAGTGAATAAGTTTGGTTATGTCCTGGTCACATTTGTGTTCTCTTGTGCCAAAAATCATCATGGAGGTTGAATTGTATAATCTATCCATGTGAACAAGCTACCCCTTAGGCCCTTACACCTTGGTTCAGGTAGAGAAGAAGTAGTAGGGAGCTAAACATACCCTTTGTTGGTGCCTCTCAATCATTGTCTATGATTGGTCAATTCTTGATGCCAAATCCTTCCTTGCTTATAAAAACACATCAATAGTTTTTTCATCTTTATTTGTCATTTTTTTCAAGTGTGCAAGGCCAAAAAAAAGATGTGTACAAATAAGGACCAACACTCAACTAGTATCATTATCAGGGATTAAATTGAAGTCCTAGTTACTTGTGTTATCAAGGACTCTTGCAGATAATTGTAAGTATTTCATGTTGTGAAGTTCTTTATTATTATCTTCTTCATTGGGACTATCTAGGCCATCAATGTCATACCACTCTGCTAGGGATGGGCCATGAATTGAAAGATTTGATAATTTGACATGTGTTGAGTTTATTACAAAGAACTATTAAAATTGCATTTTAGAAGGTTATTTTCCCTTTTAAACATAAATATAGAAATTCCAGTGTCTTTGAGCTATTACATTATCATTAAATTTAGAAAAGTCCATTTTTAGCATGTATCAAAATCAAATTTTTAAATTTTATATTCTATAATTTTGATTCTAGTGATGATTCTAATATTATCATTTGGTTTCAAGGAAGATCAATCCCTATTTTGAACATCTTTGTTAAGTTTTAGATTTTAGTGTTTTCTTACTTGTAAAGCTGGAAGGACTAAGATCATCTTATAGACAACAAAAATACACACAGCTATAATTCCAAATGTCAAAGTAGCTCTAAAAGTACACTTGGACCCTCTTAGGACCAACCAACACCTATGAGGCCTAAACCAACTAATCTGCACTTAGTTGCACCTAGTTGATTAAATATTGCCTTTAGGACCCTATCTTTGTGGACCCTAACCATCAATGGTTAGGGTGACCATTGATGGTGAGTCTTTGGGACCCTTTACCATCAAAATTTAGGATCCACATTCTCACCAAGTGTATTTATGCTCTACCATGCCTTTTTTAAATATAAACTTGACTAATTTGTGTTATGAGCATTTGCATGCACAAATTATTTTTAGATGACCTAGTTACACCTTCACTTCCACCTCTTACCTATGCTTATAGGAGAGAGGGGCCTGGGAGGTCAAATCCATCTACAATAATTATTAGGATCTCAAGCATTCAAGACTTTTATTTTATAAGTCAATTACGTTAATTAGCATCATCATCATTATCAATCATTATTAGCCATCCTATTGAGAGACAACTTACCATAATCTCTCAACCAAGATTTCATGTACCATTAATCTACTAGAAAAGAGCTAGAATTTACCAATAGGCTAACTATGTCAACCACCCACCCAACCAAATTTTGGTAAGACACATAATTTTTTACTATTCATGTACTTTTATTCTATTTCATAATAAATCTATCCCTTAGCTAATTCCCAAAATTCATCTATGAAATTTCATCATCTTCTATTGATCAAACCCAAAATTCCATAATCAACTACTAATGGTTGGACACAAACACCAACGGTCAAGCCTAACCACCAATGGTTACCCCAACCATCGATGGTCACCTATGGAAGAAAAACAAATAAGCTGATTTCACCTAACCAAATCCACTCTTTTGGGTCTCTGACCACTCACAAACACCTTTCTAATTGTTTTAAGCATATCCTAATCTATTAGTACTAGTATTAATTAGTCTATCACTAATTAGATCATTTCTAGTCTATTTTTATAGCAAGCTTTTTGGTATTCAATTTTAGAACCTTTTCATTATTAGTGAAAGTATTCTTCTTTCCATTTTATCAATTTGATTGTTTACACATGTGGATTTACATCCCCTAAAGAAGCTATCACTTTTTAGATCTAGCTATCTCTAGGCAATCCACCCAACTATCTGTCTAATAAATAAGTTTTCTTTAGTGCTTTCTTATCTATAGGTCTTCATTCCAAGCTAAAAAGGAACTCTTTAGAATCTTATGATTCAACACATGCACAAACAAATAATTTTTTCAACTGTACCCATATCGAGTTTCTTTTCTCTCTTTATATACAATTTAAGTAAAAATTTACATGAAACATTCTAGCACACCCGATGGGAGTTAGATTCTTTACTCAAATTTTCCTTGCATTTGTATGCTTTCATCTCTATATATTCTCATAGTTAAAACTAAAATTTATTTTGGGCTTAACATCCACTACATCCAATGCTTAATTTTAACATTAGCTTAATTTGAATTAAATCACATTAATCTTATCATAGCATCACCTTTGTTATACACACTAGCAACACCACTTTCATCAATCAAATATCAAAACAATTTGAGATAAGGACCAACTAGGATTTCATCATTTAGCAGTCACCTTTATCATTCCCAAAAATCCTTCTTGGAGTTCATTACCTAAAAGAGAACAAATTCAACTCTCTGGTTGAGTATAAACTCTGTACATCAATATATATTGGCTAAGCACCTGATACCCTTATCACTATGGGGATATGAAATGAGGGGGTAGGTCCCAATACCAAGCCACATATTTATTCTAATATAGATTCTTTTTAGCACTTAAACAACCCAAAACCAACCATAGACTACTTCTATAGTACCTGATCTACAAACCAACTTCTATCACACATTTTCATAAACTAAGTCATAAGCCAAAAGTGAGATTAAAACTATCCATTAGGCTTAAACATACTTCATAGTGTGTGTCTTGATTACCTTGATCATTTTCTTGTTTTCTTTTTCTTTGAGTGGTGAGATTATTCTTATTTTCCCTCCCCTTTTTCTTCTATGGTTCTCACTCACCAACAATGAAGAGACATAGTAGAACAAATACCATCACTTATATAAACCTGTTCTACCTCCTTATCTATGGACTACATATCTAAGGTAGAATATTCATCTCATATATTGGGAATCCATATTTTCTCTCAGGTATTTATCCTAGGAGACATGAATTTTACCACTTTTCTAGAAAACAATCTAGTTTCCCTTCAGCACTATCTTAACACTTCTTTTCACCATATCACAGTGTCAACTCTGCGTCAAGATTCTCCTTATATTATGAAATCCAACCTTGTGAAGGGTATCCTTATTTCAACAATCACCACCCAACCTTTGACCACCAAGGCATCTTTGTCTACAAACCCCTTTGATACTCCATCTGAAAACCAACCGATCCAACCAACTATTACCCTTACACTATCCACCCCTACTAATGAGTCCTCTATCTTGGGGACAACCCAATCGTTAACACATCATGGTTGAATTATAGCTAAATCACCCATGATTAATATTACCAACCTCCCCTCTATCAAACCTAGCCCATCGGTCAATACCCCTTTACCAAGCTTAGGGGTATCTATCCCTTCTACCTCACCACCCATTAGCACTAAGGTCACTACCTCACCTCTTGTCACCAACCCAACTACCACCCATGCCCAATCTATAGGGACTTCTTAATAGTTACCCAGTACACCCAATCTATGATACATCCCTAACCCATAAGGGTATGTACCCACTACCCAAACACCATCATCCACATACCCTACCCAACCTCTCGCATCCGGATTCCAATATGTAACAACCTCTCAACTACCAAACAATTACCAATATGTTGCCAAACATTAATCACAATATCAACCTTCCAATCATTTTGGTGTAACACCTAAAACTAACCTAATGAAAATATTCATGGATAAGATGACCAGCCTTGAGTCATCTATTTCAAGGGCTCAAAACATCCTATCTGATGATCAAATTTGTAACAAACCTATTCTTCTTTTTGTCCCCATCAGACTTTACCATCCTCAATGGGAAATTCTAAAATTTACCAAATTTCAAAGCAAAGAGGACCCCCAATAACACCATAGGGCTGTCAAGCATTCATGTTACATGATTTCTTATAATGATGCCCTTATTCTTTGAACCTTCCCCATGTCTTTATCTAGCCAGCACTTGATTAGTATAGTTCCCTTATCAATCATTCCATCTTTTCTTTCACCTAACTAGCACAGGTCTTCTTAGATCACTTTTCCATTAGCATTTCCAGGAGGGTCTTTATCATGGACCTATATTCTATTAGGAAACTTGATGATGATTCCATTGCCAATTTTGTCACCCATTGGAGAATCTTGATTAATCAGATTTCATTTCCCTTGCCTCAACTTGAAATTATAGAAATTTTAGCTCGAGCTTGCATGAAACATATATCTTCTACACTATGTGTCTAAAGCTTCAAAAAATTTGATGAGGCTACCATGGCACATAAGCTAGAAAAACAGGCCACAGATGAGGGTAATTGAAGTTATGAAATAATAACTCTACCTTCAAGACCATCAAAACCTCTTCCTCCAAACTAGGTAACCAAACCAATATCAAAACCAATACTAGGGGAATAAAAAATGTCATCATTTATAAAACCACCCTTCTGCTGAACATTAATCAAAAAAATTCTCCCATTACCTAAAATCAAAATACAAGGAACCCAGACAAAAGCAACCAAAAATAATTCACTCCACTTGGAGATTCTTATACCTCAGTTCTAGAGAAGCTACTAAAAGTTATCCCTATACAACTTCCACCCATCAAACTTCCCTAGTAGTTTGATTCTTCTCATCCATCACCTGCCTAGTGTAATGAAATTTACCTATGTGCTTTTCATCAACTAATTTGACACTACGTTAGGTAATGTAATACTTTCAAGAATGTTGTTCAAGGTCTTATCAACAAAGGGAATATCTTGTTGGATAATCTCAATGCCCTTTGAAATCAAGCTCTTAACATTTTCAAGAAACCTTTTCCTAACCATGCCCCTATCAAATCTAAAGACACATAGGTTAAATTCTTTCATAATGCCCACACTATCAACATGGTTCACAATACACCTACCCATGAGGACCTCATCATTTAATCTACCCATCCCTCCCTCACCTTGCTTATAAAGGTAATGGACTCACCTTACACTCCTTTAGATAGAAAAACCAAATAAGTTTCTTTCTCCCTAGCTACCCTCATAGAAGCTTTGGAATCATCACATATTACCTTAACTATCACATCTGAGCAAATCAACATTCTTGATTCACCACCTCCACCAACTTCCCAATAAATATTGTTCCTACAGGAGGAGCATTTATACCAATGCCTCCCATAGATGAACCATTTATCTCAACCATAATTCCCTCACTTTAGGAAATAAATTGACCTACCAACCATCTTTCCTGATGTACAAGCTTATCTTTTGCATCCAGTACCCATGGAGCAAAACTAGTACATAAACCTTTTTCTACATTAGTGCAGAAATTGAAATTTTCCCTAAAACTAGTCATGGACTGGATCACTTTCTAGAAATAGTTTGGGCTACAGCCATCACCAAACCTGAACCTTCTAGCATTCCATTAATCAACTAATCTAAACTTATACAACCACCAACCTCCTCATTCGGCCAAAAGAGTTGCCACATTACCAAGCAAACCTTTCAAAACTCTTTTTGCCTTCCCTACTCAAGGTTTGGTTCACCCATCCTTGAAAGTAGACTTAACTTCATCGAATCCTATACCCAAGTCTTGACTCACACCAACCAAGAGGATGAAAAAATTGATGGGATGCATGAATAAGCTTTTACTTCCCTCTACCTTACCCTCTATCTTAGGGCCTCACCCTTCCACTTTTCTTAAAAAGAAATCCCCTTCAATATATGTCACCCACTACCATTAATTACACCAACACATTTATTATCTGATGCACTAGTCCTTTTTGAATTATAATTGATCAAACCACCAAACTTATCCATCCCAACTACCAATATACCCTGACCAAAACCATTAACTAGAAACACCACCCTACCCAAACCATATCTCACCAAACCAATTGCCACCAACATGCCCATCTTATCAACCCAAACCAAAAGCCATATAACTTTCTTAATTCTATCATAATCCTATACAATTATTCTTCAAAGATTATTTTATACCTTTGGCCTCATTTTACCTCCTATCAAACCTTTTGATCCTCTTAGTTCAAAGCCAACCTAGGATAATGACCATCAAATCTGCTCATATCACAAGACACCTAGGCATGACACAGAGGATTACAAATCTCTCTATGCCATTATCCACTATCTCTATGATGAGGGTGATCATTTAGTAGATTCTCTTCCATCTATTCTTATACCAATATACCTAACAACCAGCCATTGACACATTTTGAAACCACAACTCTCACCTCAGAGTGACAAAGAATCTACCCAACCCCCCATCACACCTTGCCCTTCTATCCATGTCATTACTATGGTCCCATGATCAAAATAGAAGGATAAAGGGAAGGCTAAAGTTTCCATTCTATTGACATACCCACTAACTAACCTTAAGCCAAACTAGATCCAAAACTCCATGTCTTCAACTCAACCCAAAGTTACCATCTTAGGCACATCAAAGGCTAAGCCCTCTAAATCTATCAGAAGGGTCATACTTAAACAACTCCATCAAACCCTAGCTAAGATGAGACTTTATGATCTCATTTCCAACTCACCCCACCATCATTAGGCCATGGTCAAGGCTATGTAGGCCATTGAAGTCAGATTGAGGGATTCCCAACCTATAGTGGCCTTTATTGGTGTTCTCCAACTCTCCACCCTTGTTACCTTCAAGGACTTATAGATACATTCTATCCAACTCAAATACTTGGATCTACCTCTCTTTATTACAAACCACATCAACCAAACCTACATCAAACTGGTTATGATCGATGGGGGAGCTAATATCAACATCATCTCTTCCCACGCCTATGAGAAACTATAACTACCAAAAAATTTCATGTCTAAAACTTTAGCCATCCTTAGATCCTTTAACAAAACCATGACCACTACCTTTGGAAATGTCGTCCTTCATATTTGACTATGACCTCGTACACTCCCTAAACTCTTCTATGTGGTCGAACGTGAATTATAGTACAATGTTTTTCTATGGAAACCTTATATCTAAGCCACGGGATGTGTACCTTCTACCCTCAGCCATTGTGTGAAGTTTAAATATGAAGGTTAAGTTTTTACCATACAAGTTGATCCTATCCCTTTTATAGCATGAAATATGACCTACTGACCTAATGACATTCTCCTACCTCCATCCAAAGCACTACAAACAACCACCATCAAGCCCTCACCCATGAAAGTTGAAACCATTACTTTATCCCCTTCCACTGAGTCACCCACTAGATACACATCACTAATCTTATAAAATCTACCTTACAATGCCTTACCCTTGGAGAATACCATCCCCTCACCCTTGATGACCTCCTTACTTCCCATAAATATGGGAAACTCAACCACCAACCAGGTTATGACCCCAACATTAGATCTATTACCCCCTTGGGGCCTTCAATATGTCAAACCCACTTTATCTATGGGGGAATTGAGAAGACACTCAATGCTACCATCAATCGCTCTCCACCTCAACCATTCACCTCTAACTTCTCTTACTTGGATAACCTTGACTTCACCAAACTATAAATTACTACATGTATTGGAATGGATTTGGTTTAAGATGATATGAGCATGACCCACACATGTTGACCTTGATTGAAAAAAAAAATCTTAAATAAAAGCATGGCCTTGGCTTCATTCTACCCAATAAGAATAAATCCAAATAAACTACCCCTCCCATTGTTGAAGAAGAGACCCCTTCCTCACCAACACTGCCTCCACCTATGGGTGAGGATGAGGACATCATCCCACCTAATTTTTTTTCATCAACATGATTACCCTTAGTTGCCTAACTTATCAAAAGGAAGGGGAACCCATATCCATCCCTTTAACTGATCCTAAACTTATTGAAGAATATTCTCCTACCATTAATACTATTCAGTGCCAGGATGATGATGTTATTCACACCTACCTTTGTGTGCCAAATTCCTCCATCCAAAAATCCTTCCCTATAAAAATCTCAACCATGTTTAATGAATCTACAATAGATATTGACATAGGCACCCCAAACAACCCCCATTTATTAAAACATGACAAAAATCTCACCCTTGAGGAACTAGAGGACTTCTCTACCTTCCTCTATGACCATAGTATTGCATTCACCTAGTCATATGCTGACATGTCTAGTATTGATCCAATGATTGACACCCATAACATTAGAACCAATCATGATGTCAAACCTGTTAGATATAAATTTCATTAAATGTATCCTCGCACATCCTTTCTTGTCAAATAAGAGCTTTAATGCCTCCTTTCTATCAACTTTATTCAACCCATTGATTATCATGAATGGGTTTTTAACATCTTGATTGTTACTAAAGCCACAAGGGGATTACATATTTGTGTGGACATTCATGACCTCAACCTTGCCTACCCAAAGGAATACTTTCCTATACCTAACATTGACCAACTTGTTGATCTTACAATAAGCAATGAGATATTCTCTCTCATGGACATATTCTTGGGTTGTAATCAAATTTTGATTGTCCATGAAGATCAGCACAAAACTACCTTTATCACCCCATTGTGGACTTTCTATTACAAAGTCATCCCTTTCAATGTTAATAGTGTTTTCATAACCTACCAACATGTTTTGAACTATATTTTCTATGACCTCATCCATACAATCATTGAAGACTATGTGGATGACCTTCTCAAGAAGTCCAAGCTTTATAAAGACCATTTAACCATCCTCAAGATTATCCTTGAGTGACTTGTCTACTATCATATTTGCCTCAATCCTAAGAAACGTATTTTTGGATTCTTATCAAGAAAATTTATTGGCTTCACTATTTCCCATTGAGTAATAGAGTTTGATCTGACCAAAATCAAAGACATCCTTGAGAGGATACCTCCAACAATCCTTAAACAACTCTATAGGTTATAGGGGAAGATTCAATCCATTCATTACTTCATCTCCTAGTTCTATGATCAATGTCAAACCTTTTACGACCTCTTGAAAAAGGATGTCTCTTTAAAGTGGAATGTTGATTGTCAAAAGGACTTTGATGCACTCAAAGACTACCTATTATCTCCACCTATCCTCACACCACCTAAAGATGACCAAAATTTCTACCTTTACATATCTACCAATGACCATTTCCTAAGGTCAATGCTTGGCCACTGGGATGAGTAACATAAAAATAAATTAATTGATTACATTAGTCATACACTTGTCGAATATGAGATTTGATACACACATATCAAGAAACTATGTTTGGCTCTAGTTTTTGTGGCCACCAATCTTTGCCACTACCTTTTTAACCACAATTTTTTTAAAAACTAATATCGACCCCCTTTATTACATGTAGTCCAAACCATACCAAAATTAGTGTATGGCTAAGTGGCTCATGATTTTAGTTGAGTTTAACCTTTAGTTCCTCCAACAAAAATCAATCAAGGGGCAAGTCATTGCTAACAAATTGGTTGATTCACCCCTAATAGACACCCAACATCCCCATATTGAGTTTTTAGATGATTCAATCACAAGTTTATCTCAATTAAATTTTACCAATCACATGATCATGTTTTTTGATGGTTTAAAATGTCAGTGTGGTGGAGGGGTTGGCTTCATCCTTATCCCCTTCTTGGTGAACCACTTCTTTTGTCATTTATATTTGAATTTGAATGCATTATAAATGTGGGCGAGTATGAATCCCTAGTAATAGGTCTCTAGACTACCTTATCCTTAGGATTCAAAAAAATCAATATCTTTTGTAACTCCCAACTTATGGTCAACCAAGTCACTGACATTTACCAGTGTAAGAGTGAAATGATGTAATTGTATAGATAACTAGTCACAAAATTCCTAGCCTCATTCATAAACTACCATATTCAAACAACCCCATGATCCACCAATAATTTTTTTGATACCATAGGTTTTATCACATTTTAGATCCTCTCAACACCCTTGGACTCTAAACTATCAGTCATTATCCATCACCTCTCCTATCCCTTTTACACAAAATCAAACACTTCAACCATCTTCAGTGTGGACGAGATCCTGCCTGACCATTGGTATCAACAAACTTTTGACTACCTTCACCTTGGCATATTTCCCTCTAGCCTCTCTTAGAATACTCATCGAGAATTTTTCTAGAGCACCTCCCATTATACCATTCTAGAAAGAATTCTCTACAAACATGGTTTTGATGGCTTTGTATTATGTTGCCTTCATAGTCTAGAAGCCTCTCACACTATCAAAGAGACACATGAGGGTGTTCATGGGGGATAGTTTAGTGGACTCAATGTAGGTAAGTGCATCTTCCACCCGAGTTATTACTAGCCCACCCTTAACCAAAAACTATTGAGATTATGTGAAAAAGTGTGTCAAGTGTCAATAACACACTTATTTACATCATGTATCTTGTAATAGTTTTTGCATTTCTATAGGATTTTAGCCTTTTTCACAATGGCGTCTAGACCTTATAAGTGAAATCAACCCCCACTCTTCACAATGACATCATTTTATCATTATTGCAACTGAATATTTCACCAAATGGGTGGAGGTTATTCATGTAATCTCATCAAAAGCTAAAAATATCATCTAATTTATCACCCACCATATCATCTACCATTTTGTTGTTACCCATAAGATCATCACCAAAAATGGAAAATATTTTAAAAACAAACAAGATCAAGGCCTTTGTGACATATTTGGAATTAAACTTATATTTTCATCACCTTATCACCCACAAGCAAATGGATTAGCTGAAGCCTCTAACAAAACCTTTAACAACATGCTTGCTAAAATGGTTAATGCCTAAGATTGGGATTGACACTTGCACATCCCTTTTGACTTATGGTCATATCGCACTAGCATCCAAACTCCTACATGTACTAGACCTTCTTCTCTCATGTTTGGATATGAGGCTATATTGCCTCTTGAAGTCCAAATACATTCTCTTTGCATATCTTTACATGACTTTGTTTCAAAAAATGATTATCATCAACAATGTCTAGCTCAACTTGAGATAATTAATGACCATCATTTGTCTATTCTTTCCCATCTTCATGTCTATCAAGAAATAATCAAATGAGCCTATAAAAAACACCTAAAACTTCAAGAATTCAATATTAAAGATCTTGTCCTAAAGGAAAACTAACATGTAAGTAATAATGGAGAAAAGCAAAAGGGGAAAATTTGATTTGAATTGGATTGGAACCTACATCATTACCCATAAGTACAAATTAGGATCTTATCATGTATCCTCTATCAATGGTAAACTAGAACTTGAGCATCTCAATGCTTCACATTTGCATCCTTTTTATCTTTATATATAAATCTTAATCATCATTTGTCTAACTTAAGCTCATCCCTTGTAACCACATTCATTTTCCTCTTTTTAGGGATAAATAACTAAAACTAAATCATGTGATTATTCATCACAATTATATCCTAATCTTGAACTGTCAATACCACAGATCTATCCATAGCATGATTCACATATTACTTCCCATCTCTTTGAGATCAGTTCATATGGTTGTTGTCACCTATACCTCCCTTTCACCTACTAAACCTTCTTGTTATCTTAGTTTTGTATTCATAAAGGTAATCCATTGAGTATGTATGAGCAAGTCTATATCAATCCAAATCAAACAAAACAAAAGTTAATATAAAAAAAATAATAAAAAATGAATCATGGGTCATTTTTAACATTCATAGACCATTCCCTTAAAGGACAGTTGTTGAAAACTTATTTAAATTTTTAAAACATAAGGTGGAATTCTCCTTTGAAGGACAACTATCAAAATCATTTATACTAGGCACATAAATTTAGACCACTCCCTTTAAAGATGGTTTAGTAAAGCATTTGGCAAAGATAGTAATTTCTTGGAATTTTCCTATAGTGATCAGCTTCCTTGACCCTCAAGCAAAAGCAAAATTAAGAGCAAAATAATCTTGAAAGTTGTAATCAGCTCTCATAACAATAATAATCTTGGAAAGACGTAATCGAATCTCCTTAGTAGACATCCCGCATCAATCATTCTAAATTTTATATATGGACATAGACTTGTTTATACACCTCTTTAGACACCTACAAAAAAGGCATACCAGTCTCCCTAATGGTTCCAGTTTCACCCATTCTCCTTCCATATATCATATGCATGGGATTATGAGCTTACTTGAAACTATGTAATATAAATCCCTATCTATCAACATAAGCATGCTAATGCAAAGCATTGGAAAGGTTTATTTTCACTAAGCCAATCCAACTTTGGGTTTTGTGTTGGTCTCTCCCAATGAAAAGGCATTATGTTCCTTTTTTATATTTCATTATTTTATATAAGCCTATCACTATATGCATGAATAATAAATACTACATCAAAAACATGAACATCATGAACTCTATAAAAAAGTAACATAATTTATCTATCAATGAGTCAAACACAACATAAATATATCATAACAAAACATGAACATCTATCACATCATAAACTATAATCATGTCATTACACCATCAAAAGCATAAACCAAATAGTTGAGCAAAAGATCAAGGCATATACCATTTCCCATTTCACCCATATAACCATAAATAAATCCATAAAATGTATCCATCCATAACATATCCTATCATAACCATCAACATAATCACAACATCACATGCCTAAGCTAGTAAGTGAAACATCATATATATGAACCAAAACCATAAGACATAACCATAAACCATAATTAACTATCATATATAACATTGTAAGAATCCATCATATACATTGAATCATTAAAAAATAATACATGTCATGATATGTCAGTCACTTTTAAAAACATATACATCTCACTACATTAGCACATGGGTTGATAACAAAATAATACATCAAAATAACATATCTCAGCATCATGTTGAACCTACACCACTACCAATGACCTCATATGTGCCTTGACCTATCCCTAGTGGTGGCCCCCCTGGTATCCTATCTATCTAAATATAGAATCCCACTGACACAGAGTAGCTATCGATAGCCCACCAACCAAGCTCACTCTATACTCTGCATACCTCATAGCCTGGGGTAACTAGTCTAATACTATCACCTCATAATATTTGAGCTTCATAATCATATCTAGATAGCATACTCAAGGCACTATGTCTAACAACCCTCCTACTATTGTTGCACCTACCCTAGCCCTCTAATTGAGTAGATCTCTCTCAACTATAATGATGTTGAACTGATCTTGTAATTCTTAAATATGCTCTTGTAATGTGGCCACCTATCCTTGGAGATCTTGTAATTGAGCTTGGGGTATGACAAATGTTTCCCCTACCTATCCACCCTGGCCAACTCGATCTATAGGCATTGATGCCACCAATCTGTTATCTCTACCCACATCTATAGTTACATAGATATGTTAGTACCAAACCATGTATCCATTTTTGTACCTTACATCATCTATGGAGCCCTAATATAAGGTTCCATAAAGCCACCATCCAAAACTATCTGAATAAGTTGGGGCACTATTAATTGATCCTCTCAGTCTTGCCTCTTATACCATGGATGTGGACCTAGTACACCATGTAATAAACTAAATTAATACCGCACTTGACTGAAGGGAATCAACTCAACCTCACCTTCTTCACATCCCACTATCCACTTATAGATATATATATATATATATATATATATATATATATATATATATATATATATATATATATATATAGTGAGGTTATCCCTCCTATAATGTAGATAGATATGGAACTATAGGTATAGTCTCTATATGATGTTCATAACTACCAATCCACCTAGGGTAACCCCAAACCACTCAATATCATGTGTTCCACCTCTAGCCCCTAATATAGCATAGTCATCCCTCCACCTCATAAAGCCCACATAGAACTCTAGCTATGTGTACCCTATCCATGGCAATCCCATAAGCCTTAGAACCCAGATGTGGTCATAATCCCAATAGTGTAGAACCATAACCATGCTAATGTCATACCTTATGTGGTGTCTGAATCCCCATAACTCTTTATAAATTTAAACTAATAAGACTGAAACCCACCCAAATACTATCCTCTCAAGCAATAACTTAACCAAAATAGTGATTAATATATAAATAAATCTGCTACTTCTAGAATTTAGAACCCCAAAACAAGTAATCATGATCATTAGCATCATCATAAGTCTCCTCTCATTAAGAACCCTATCGTATAGTGTTGTATAGCTAAACCCCTCCAGAATACTAGTGGATTTGGTCACTATCATCTTCATATAGATACTTTCCATACTCACCCCACTCCTCTTGCTTAGTTTGATAGATCACCTCACCACATAGTGGGAGCTGAGTGACCCTATGGACATCCTTTGGGAGAATAGTCATCTCCCTGATTAATAACAAGAAGGTGTTAGTGGTGGGATCCCATCTCTTATTGTGTATTACTATCATTGATTCATCCCTAGGCACATGATAGTAGTGCCTCATCCATTTTAACCCTACTGCCTCTATATATACCCAATCATCAGTAGTCATCCTCTTAATTAGAGTAGGTAAGATCTGTGACACATGATCATGCATCTATATCTACTGATGAGCCTACACTAATTCAAAACTCTTAGCTTAGACCTCGATTGGTCTTATCTACCCTATATTTTAAACATTCCCCTAAACCTAACATATTTGGTCTCACCATAACAATAGGTCATTTACCCCTTGCACCCAGCCTCGTTGATTGAACTTTAGGCCTAACCACTTATCTTAACCTTAGTCATTAGACTCTAGGCTAAAAACCATGAATAAACCCCTAAAAACCTTTAAAAACCTAACCTTAGCATGGCTAACTACTACAAGTCATGATGGTCACTGATGGTTGGGGACCCCTAGTTCTTACGGTGTCAACCATTGATGGGGAAGCTTGACCATTGATAGTCATCTATGGGCATTTCATGGGTAGAACTCCCAAATTGACTAGGACCCAAAATAGGAAACAAACTCAAAAAAACTACTCTACATAACATCCCTAACTAAACATGATACCCAATAACATACCAACCCTATCAATTTGACTCTCTATCAACCCCATTTTTAAAAAATACCTAAAACCTATCTAGGGCATGCAGACACAAAAAATAACACTGTAGACCCTCCCCCCTATGCAAACATAAGTAACAACAACATCAAACCTATCTACCAATTTAGTCCACCCCTTACCTCATTTTGTGACTTCCTCCATGGTCTGAGCCCTCAAAAAGGTGCCTGACCACATCCTCATGCTACCTACATCTGGACCTGTAGAATCTACCACACACCTCTAACCAATGAGCAGCCTCCAACTCAACATACAACCTCCTTGAAAAGCATCGAAGTCACCTAGATCTTGTTCAAATAATGCCTAATAGTTAAACTAATAAATTGAATTTTGTTTTTCATTTTTAACCTTTAAACTTTTAGGGTTATCCTGAACCATCAATGGTCAAGGTGACCATTGATGATCACCTTCTAGGAACCCTAACTATCAATGTTTAGGATACCCTAAAAACCAACTTTTCACTTATTACTTGCAATCTCCCAATTTTACACAATTTACATTAGGATATTGCCTAATTTGGAGATGCTTTTCTCCCACCTACCCAACCACCTCATCACCTTGACATTGGCCTCTTTTGGCCCATCTAGCATGCAATTTTGTGACACTTTTAACTTAGTCCTTTGACCATAGTGACAACATTATCATGTTGACCCTTTTTCATTTTTTTCACCTCGTGCATACTGACCTACTTGTGTCTCAATGGGAGAACATCCTACCTCAGATATCTGTGACACTTGAGCCATTTTTATTTTTCCCAAGAGCACTTTTTGCATTGTATACCCATTGGATACATAAAGATCACTTAAGAGACTTACATTTACGAGTATTCCCAACCTCCATGCCAATAGGTAGTCACGTAGTTTACTCATACCTTACATTTCTTAGCACTGACCCTTATTTTTTACAAAAAGTTTCAACCCAATCTATTCATGATCTTAGCTATCACTTCTTTTATCACATTTTATGCACGTGTTTACGTCTTGAATACATGATGTCATGTCACCACCTAGTGAATCACCATCTACCACTTATCAACCTGTACATGCTTTAGCTTCACCTCATAAAATATTAGTTTGAGGGGTAACACCTCTTCCCACTAACGGGGCAACCAAACACTTGACTCATACTCTATATATGTTTTACAGCTCATTCACACAAGCTATACAACAAAAAGGTGTAAAATGTAGACACTATAAATCTACACACCTATGATTTTGAATGTTTAAGTAGCCCTAGAAGTACCATTAGAACCTCTTAGGAGTAACTTACACCTATTAGGCCTAAACCAACCAATCTACACTCAATTGTACCTAGTTGAGTAACTATGTCCTTCAGGACCCTCTCCCTATAGACCCTGACTATCGATAGTCAAGGTGACCATTGATGGTCAGCCATGGGAACCCCAGACCATCGATAGTCAGGATCCACCTTCTCACCAAGAGCATGTAATCACTACCTCCCCTTTTCATAATATAAACTTCTCTGATTTATGTTGTGAGCCTTTGCATGTACAAATTATATTTAGATGACCTAATTACACCCTCACATCCACCTCTCACTTATACCCATAAGAGAAAGAGGATTAGGAGGTCAAAATTCATGTACAATAATTATCAAGAGCTCAAGAATTTAGGATTTTTCTTTTTTAGATCAATTAGGTCAATTAGCATCATCAATGTTATCAAGTACTATCATCCATCTTATTGAGAGCCAACTTGTTGTCATCTCTCAAATAATATTTTAGGTACCATTACTCTACTAGAATCGATTTAGGTTCTACCAATAGGCTAATTATGTCAACCACCCACCCTACCAAATTTTGGTAAGATATGTACTTGTTTATTAATATTTACATACTTTAGTCTATTTCATAATCAATCTAGCCCTTGCCTAACTCCCTAAATTCATCTATAAAATCCTATCATGTTCTGTTGATCAATCCCATAGTTCCATAGTCAACCACCAATGGTTGGACCCAATCATTGATAGTCAGACCTAACTACTGACATTTACCCCAATCATTAATGGTAACTTTTGATTAAAAAAAAATAGAAAGCTGATTTTACCCACCCACACCTAATTAAATCCACTTTTCTATGTTTTTGACCACTCACAGACCCCATTCTAATTTTATAAAGCATACCTCAACTTTTTAGTACTAGTATTAACTAGTCTATCACTAATTAGATCATTTCTATTATATTTTTATAGAAACCTTTCTTGTATTCAATTTTAGTACCTTTTGATTATTGATGCAAGTACCTTCCTTCCAGTTTATTAACTTGATTCTTTAAAATGTGTGGATTGATATCCCCTAAGGAAGCTCTTGCTTATAGGATCTAGCTATTACTAGGTAATACACCTAACTATCTATGTAATAAACAAGTTTTCTTTAGTACTTTCTTATCTATAATTCTTCCTCCCAAGCTAAATAGAAGCTCTTCACAACTATTTAATTCAATATGTGCATAAATAAATAGGTTTTTCAACCATACCTGAATCAATTTTCTTTTTTCTTTTTCTTTACAACTTAAGTGAAAATTTACATGAAACACATCCTTCAAAAGTGACTCATCAAAATAACTCGGGTTACCCTTAAGTTTACATCAAATTAGATGGAGGCAAGTTTGGATTCTTGTTTAAGGGCAAAGCTCAACTACCAAGGACTTTCTAGACTTCCAATATTTTGATAATATTGACATTTTTTTAAAAATCCCCATTGTTGAAGACATTCATATCTCTTTCAGTCATTCTAAAACTTATAGTCCTATTTTCTATCCATCTCCTTCTCAACCAATCGAATCCCTTCCTAAGTTTGATCCATAAAGTCTACCTCATTAACCCCCTCATATCCCTTTTCCATTTGTTCTTGAAACTCTAATTGATCCAGTCATGAGTAATAGGTACCAAGATGTGAATCAACATCCTACATTCTACATTCCTAAGTTTAGGCCTATCAATTTTGACAACATGGAAGGTTATCCCAATGAAGTCCCAAATGAAGTAAAGAACCACCTTCCAAAATTTCAAGGGAATAATGTAGTAAGTGGTGATCAACACTTGAGGAATTTTTAAAATATCATTTAATATTATGAGGTTGAGCATGAGGATGTGTGCATTGAGTTGTTTGTACATACATTGGAGGAAGATGCATGAGAACGATTCATTTTCCTTCCTCGGGGATGCATTGATTCATGGAAAGAGATGAATAATATTTTTAGAATTAAGTATGGTGATAGAGGTGATCTAAGGTTTCTCTTAGATAAGTTTGAAAACATAAAAAATTAACCCCAATGAGTGAATGAAAGACATCAACACATGGTTCAACAAAGCTATGATGTGGCTGATAAAAAATATCAAGCATAAAGATAGAATGTGTTTTTATAAAATATTGTGATGCCTTTGACAAGAAGGCTACATACTACTTATGGTCAAGGATCCCATGAACCTATGGTTTGTATTCAATATACCCATCTAATTCATAATAATATAAAGGTTGTGGGAAATCCCATGAACAAAAGAGATAATGTAAAATTGGTTAATAAAAAAAAACATAGTCCACTAAGACAACCAAATTTGAGGAAATGGTTAAGACTTTGGCCTCCGCTATCAAATAAATTTCATACAAGTTAGTTAAAGAGGGATCTAAATTTGAATCAGGTAAAGAGAAGTCATGTTTTTCAGAAATCAAGATAATGACATAGGGATGAATTCTATACGTGATGAAAGAATAGATAGAAATTAATGTAGAGGGGATGGAAAATAAGTGTTTGATATGTTAAATGATAGAGTGAATGTTTTAGGTTATGACCTTGATATTGATTGCTGTGACAAGTGCTTCCTTCCACATCCTCTATGTGATACAACTGGACTGATTGACAAATATGTAGATGAACTTGAATCTACATCATTTGATAATGAGATTATGATCTTCAATTGTCAAATTCCCCAAAGTAAGATGTCTTCCTCTATGGAATTGATGAGTACTACTACCGCTGATCATTTTTGGAGTGTAATACAAGAGGTATGTGTCCCAACTTAAGAATTTGCTTGTGAGGTTAATATGGTGAAATCATATGAGTTACCCATTCATGATTTTGAATTTTTAAGATCAATGATGATTAATGAATATGATGGGGGAACTATGTCAGTTGAGGATAGAAAACTATTAATTAATGTAGTATTTTCCCAAGAGAAAGAATATTACTTGAGGATCGAGTATCAAGGTGTTACTCCTCAAGACACTACCCCTATAAATCGCAGGGTAGGGTACTAGTTACAATAGTCTAAATGATTCTAAACTAGTACCCATTTCCCAAGTTGCTAAGCATAGATGTGCTCTAACCAATAAAAAGTACCCATATTGTCTACCATTCTTAACGGTGTGAATGATGTTAAAAAAAATCCACCATTTAAGACTATTGTTAAAAATGCAAATATATCCCATCCCACTCTAGTTCAAACATGTACTAATTTTATTCTAGTTGAAGGTGTTGTTACCCTTCCACCAAATATGCCTCTTCCTCATTATAGTATGTGTGATATGTCCCATGTATTGAACTAACTGAAAATCACCATGCCACTTGTTTTATTATTATGAATACTCGAGCATAGGAAGAGGGATTTTGAATACTGAGAATTTGATGAGAAATTAGTTGCAAGTGAAATTGATTTACCCCAAACACCCCTATAAAGTGATGAAGAATTAGAAGAGGTTTTTGAACCGAATCTACAAGTATATTTGTGGACTATTTTGGTAGAAATTTAGTTGAATGTGGATCTATTTTACATAGCCCTATTGATCAATGGTTTGATTGTTCATAATTACATGTTTGATTCTAGAGCTTCTTACAATG
Source organism: Torreya grandis (assembly GCA_037957365.1). Classification (NCBI taxonomy): domain Eukaryota; kingdom Viridiplantae; phylum Streptophyta; class Pinopsida; order Cupressales; family Taxaceae; genus Torreya; species Torreya grandis. The sequence goes on from JARHVA010004713.1 coordinate 234,942, forward strand.
TGATGCCCCTAAGTGCCTTAAATAATCTCAGAGTTAAGATTACAATAGCCTTTGGAAAG
>JARHVA010004713.1:240000-295000 GCA_037957365.1 Torreya grandis
AAAATCAAAACCTAATTTTTGAGCAAACCCCATGACTAACATTCTGGCCTTATTTCTTTTTTCCCTTCATATTCTTTATTCTAAATATCAACTTTTTTTACAATGCACTCTTGCCCTTGGGTAGCCTTCCCAAATCACATGTTTGGTTTTCCATGAGAGATTTATGCTCCTCATCCATGGCTTGTTCCCATTTCATCTTGGCATCTACCTACATTGCTTCCTAATAACACTCTACTTTTCCATTGTCAATGAGTAATAATTAATTCAAAGAAAGAGAAATACATTTAGGTGTTTTTCTTACCCAAGAAGACTTTCTTACCATAGGAGTTTGGTTCCTTGTGTAGAAGTTTCCTGAACTGAATCATTGGATAGTTTACCATCCATAAAGTCATATAATACAGTGTACTCTTTATGTTCCTATTCCAATTACTTATCCTTATACACGATTTTTTTAGTAAAGACTACATCTCTAGACTAAAATATTTTCTTATCTTTAATGCTCTATAAATGGAAACCAAATTTATCCTTACCATATCAAACAAAGGTGCATTTCTCTAATTTATCCTCTAACTTCGTCATATACTCTTTTTTGGTGAGGGCACAGGCCTCACATCAAAAGACTCTAAGAAAATAATAATAAACATTCTTACCAGACCAAACTTGTTCAAGAATGCCTTTATCCAAAGGCATAGAAGGTCCTTTGTTAATAAGATATATTTTCATGTTAACTGCTTCTACCCAAAACTATAAAGGCAACCCTACATGTAACCTCATGCTCTTATCATGTCTTATTATTATTTAGTTCATCCTCTTAGATACCCCATTCAGATGTGAAGTTCCTAGAACTATCCTTTGCCTACTGATTCCATTGTTAAAATAACAATCAAAGAAATCATTACTACAATACTCATCTCCATTATCTGATATGAGACATTTCATCTTGAGAACTATTTCCTTCTCAAAGAAGGCTTTCTACTTCTTAAAAGTGTCAAATTAATTATATTTCCTTTCAATATAATAAATCCAAACTTTCCTAGTTGCATCATCAATAAAAGTGACATAATAATTGGAATCGCCAATAGAAGATCCCTGAGATGGTACACATACATCTAAATGTACAAACTCTAATTTGTGTTCTTTCTTTGTGGGTCCAAATTTTATGAACTTAACATACTTCTATTTTCCATACACACAATTCCCATAGAAGTCTAGATATATATCTTTCAGTCGAAGCAACTTATATTTTAAGATCTCCATACCCTTATGGCTCATATGACCAAGTCTATAGTGCCACATAGTTTCATCTCCATCTACATAAACTAAATCAAAATAATAAAGACTACTAGTTAAATATAAAGTACAAAATTTATTACCTCTTCAAATCATAAGAGCCCCTTTGGTAACATTCTAACAGTCTATAGTAAACATTACTGAACATCCCTCACTGCCCAATTTCCCCATTGAAACCAAATTTTGTCTCAACATAGGAACATGTATGACATCCTTAAGTAGACACATGGTTTAATTATATATTTTCACCTGAATAAAACCTTTACATAATATCTCATATGGTTTATCATTATCAAGATAAACATGCCCTAAATTCTCTTGAACATAATTAAAAAAATGACTATGTGGGGTGGTATGAAATGAATCCCTTGAATATAATACCTAAGACCTCGTAAAACTATCCATAGAAGAATTAAGACATCCTAACATGATTTAACTGATGTCATATTTACCTCATTAATTTCTCATTGTTTCCCTTCTTATTCTAAAGTGACCAACAATCCTTGTTTGAGTGTCCACTCTTTCCACAATACCAACCTATCATCTTGGCTTTATTTCCTGATTTAGATCTACCTTTTGACTTTCCATGGTTTACTTTGCTCTTATCCTTTTGCCTCCCTCTAGTATCAATAGACAAAGCATTACCTAAAGATGATTCACTAGTGATTTTGTTTCACATCTCCTCACTAATAATTACACCTACAACATCCCCAAAATTCAAGCTTTCCTTAGTAAGGACTTCATTACTCACAACCATAACCAAAATATCCCAATTATCAAGAGAAGAACATAAGATCAACAAATCTCTAACTTCATCATAAAACTTAATTCTAACATAAGTGAGCATACTTACAACCATATTTAAATCATTTAAATGACTACAAATTGAACCATTCTTAGATATTTTCATGTTAAACAATCTTCTGATAATAATTTTTTAATTTGAAGTTGAGGGTTTCTCATACAACTCTCCAAGTTTATCCATGAGATCCTTTGTAGTTATTTTATCTAAAATGTTAAATACAATATAAGATGCAAAGCATAATTGTGTGGCTCCGAATGGCTTCTTGTCAAGTAATGTCTAATATGCATCACTCATAGTTGTAGGTTATCATCCTTTCCCCTCCAAAGGGAGTTGAAGTTCCTTCTGATACAAGTAATCTTCCATCCACATTTTCCATAAACCAAAATTCTTATCATCAAATTTCTCAACTTTGAATCTAATTTCTTCTTCCATAGCTCCCACTCAAGCTAATAACCTTTCTTGTGATTTACCACTTTAGCTAAAATACCATGAAAGCTCTGATAGCAATTATTAGGAATTAAGTGAATTCAAACTTGATTTAATCCACCATAAAATATTTAATTTAAAACACATAAACTAGATTTTAAATGTGTAAAATCATATTTAACTATGCACCAAATGTAACATGCAATCAATTCCTCAAATCATAGTTAATGTTTGATAAATGGAGAAAATTATAAAAAATCAATAAAACATAACACAGATATACCATGGTTCATACAAAGTGTGTTACATTCACCCAAAAAGTTCTCAAATAAAATAGTAATCTAAAAAAATATTATAATGGACTCTTACAAAAATAGAAAAATTTCCTATAGAAAATGTTGCACAAAAAATTACACTTTCACCTACACCTACACAATATTGTATCTCATAATATTATATACCATACCATGTAAATGAAAACCTACACTTTGAAAAACACTTGCAGTTTGACACTATCTCTCAAAAGTTACACCTATAAATAAAATCATCAACAACCTCTAAAAGGTCATACCACACCCTGTATATATAACAAATGATGAATAAATCCACCCCCCATGGAGAAACTCACCATTCCCCATAAATATAATCCCTATCCATGAATAAACATGCCATTACACCTAATAATGCTTATCCATAAGCCCCCATCAACTGGAAACATGTCATACTCCTCCAAAAGGCATAACATCCAATGCATATGTGATAACAACCAAATCTACTTCCATAATCATCATATAAATTATTAAATGAAACATTTAATAATATTTTTCATATGAAGATAAATCCCACTTACATAATACATCATAGACATTATTAAATAAAAAATTTAATAATTTTACTCATGGAAATTATTTAATAAACAAATAATTCTATAAAAAATAAAGGAATCCATCCCACTTCCAAAAACCATGGAAGTCAACATGAAAATTATTAAATATGCATTTAATAATATTCAAACACATGAGGGGTAATTTTAAAATACATTCCCCACATCCTTGGAGCTCTCTAAGCCCCCAAAATGTATTGTCATTGTCATGTGATAGCCCCAAAGGGCTCCATACTCAATAATCTCCCACTTGGAGATCATTTCTCCTAAATAGAATCTATCACTACTCCATGATCACTAAGACCAACCAAATCTTAACATAGTATCAACTTATCCATTGTGACCACCTTGGTCATCATATGTACTGGATTATAGCTAGTATGGATCTTCTCTAGCTTCACCAAGTTCACTTCTAAAGTTGTTTTGATGAAGTGATAATGTAATTGAATGTGTATCATCCTTGAGTGGAAAGTGGAGTTCTTTACCAAATGAATAACATTCTAACTATCATTGTGTAGTCCTCCAACTTCCTTCTCATGCCCTAACTCTTGAAATAAATCCTATAACCAAGTCATCTCATTTTTATCCTCTATGGTAGTAACATACTCTACATCTATGGATTACAAAGCCACATCCTTCTATATCCTATAAATCCATGTAACCATTATATCTCAAATAGTAAATATATATCCTATCATACTTCTCCTAATATCAATATCCCCTACCATATTTGAGTCTACATAACAATGAAAAGTGGTATCTGATTCACCATAACATAATGCCAAATACATAGTTCCTCTCAAACACTAAAGAATCTATTTCACTACTACCAGTTCTCATAACTTGGATCAATCATATACTTGTTGACAAATCCCACTACTTAGGAAATATCTAGCCTAGTATAAACCATGACATACATGAAGCTTCCAAATGTTGATAAGAAAGGTACATTGGATATCTTAAGATTTTTATCTTCTATCTTGGGACACTGCTCTTTTGTTAATCTAATGTGAATTTCCAAAGGAGTACCAACATATTTATCATTCAACAAGCTAAAACTTTCCAAGAATTTTTTCACATACTCTGATTAGGATAAGATCAACTTCCTCTCCTTCCTATCATGAGTAATCCTCATACCAAAGATTTACTTTACATCACCCAAACCCTTCATATAAAAGGAGTCACTAAGTTATTTCTTGAGCATATGAATATGCTGTATGTTCTTTCCTGTAGCTCTAATGTCATCCACATACAAGATAAAATAATAAAGGAACCATAATGAAAATGTCTGATGTACACATAATGGTTATAATTACACCTTTGATATTCTTCTCCCACTCTAAAATAATCAAATTTATTATACCATTGCCATGAATATTTTTTCAGGCCATACAGGCACTTATTTATTCTGCACACATAGTTCTCCTTCCCTTTAACTTTATATTCCTATGGCTTCTTCATATACAACTATTCATCTAAATCACCATGATTTTTTTTTCACATCTAACTATTCTAAGTGCAAATCCTCAATTACAGCTAAACCAAGAAAAATCCTTATAGAAGTCATTTTTACAATAGGAGAGAAAATCTCATCAAAATCAATACCTAATTTTTGTGAAAACCCCTTGATCACCATCATACCCTTATACCTTTTTCTCCATTCATCCTCTTCCTTTACTATAAATATCTACTTGTTTGTCATTAGACTATTAGCTTTGGGTAGCATTACCAAATCCCACATTTATTTTTCCATGAGAGATCTATGCTCCTCATCCATAGCTTGTTCCCATTTCATCCTAGCATCTACCTGCATTACTTCTATTAAGCATAGAATATAATAAGAGGGGGGGGGGTGAATCAGTATAATAAATATCTTATAAAACTTTCCCTTTATCAAATTACACTTAATCAAACATTCAAGATATGAAATAAAAATTAAACAATAAACATCACACAAGATAGAGAGAGACACCAGATATAACATGGAAACCCAATGTGGGAAAAACCATGGAGAATAATCTAAAGTATACTCGTGAGAACAAACCCACATGAGCACCATACCCCTTTGCCGAGTACCAACCTCAACTACAATTTGTGAGCAGCAACCCACAGGAGCTTCAAACCCCTTTGACGAGCACCAACCCAGCTACTATTCGTGAACACCAACCTATAGGAGCACTAACCTCTTTTCCAAGCACCAACCCATAGGAGCACTAACCTCTTTATGTATACCAGACATCTATCTCTCAATGTTGCTATCTCAACAAATGATAGATCAATACAATATCTCCTTCCTCTCTCTCACGTTTGCTCTTCTAAGCTAGATATAACAGATAAAAATCATATTAATCTCTCACAATTGCTCTTCTAAGCTAGATATTACAATATCAAATCAACCTTTCATACTCATATTACAAATGGCTACTCAAGCCTTTATTTATAGCTTTCCAAATGACCTTTGGCCTTCCCCCTTTGTGACCCTTCAATCCTCATGGAAAATGGCACCAATCTTGGATGACCCTTCATATCCAAGCCTTTGAAAAGTCATGTGGTGACCCTTCATGACCAAAAACGTCCTTCCCACTTTTGTCCTTATCTTTGGTGAATTTTCATATTCCTCAAAGTGTCCCTTCATGAGAAATTGTGCTCTTACTCTTTTGTCTTCACTTGGTGACTCTTGGTATTCCCCAAGATGACTCTTCATGGGAAAATGCATCCCATCCTTCTTTTGTCTTTATCCCATGGCTATTTGACTTCTCCATGGGCCCTTCTTTTGTCCCATATGTAACCAAAAATATATTCATTAATATTAAATAAATATTAACTCATATTAGCCAAGATAAACAACATTAAATGCAATGGGGCCTTTATCACCAATGATGCTAAACCTTTGACATCAATGAAAATATTTCCAACAATCTCCCCCTTTGTCATTGATGGCAACCTCAATCCTAAAATTACCACATCCTGTCACCTGCACATACCGTCATCTAAAAACATACAGTAACTCCCCCTTACTGTAGCAACATGTACCTATTCCTTGTACCTATTTTCTACACTTGTACAAGTACCTATACCTATTATTCTCCCCCTTTGACATCAATGGCAAAGGTCCTACCTAGAGCTAACACTTAGCTCCCCCTCAACTGATGCTGAACATCAATGGTAGGAAGTAATAGAAGTTACACCCAACTCCTCTCGTTGATCTTTGAATGTGTCTTTTGATCGTGCCTTTGAGAAGATATCTGACAATACATATACATTGTTCCCTATCCTTTGAGCATCTGCAATCAACTCATTTGAATATTTTCTTCTAATCTCACAACCTTTAGCATGAAACCTTAATGTGTATCCTTGATCACAAATTTGACTAACACTCAATAGATTATGCTTAAGACCTTTTACATACAAAACATTTTTAGTCTTAGTTCTACCATAATCCAAACTCAAAGTACCTTTTCTGGCTATCTTGGTAGTGGTTTTATCTCTGAACCTCACTATACCACCATTGATCTTCTTTAGAGATATGAATTTACATTTATCTCCTGTCATATGCCTCAAACATCCGCTATCAAAAAACCATGGCTGATCTTTATTTCTTACATGCAAAGCTGTTTGCACCAACATAGAATCTTCATGTTGTTTCTTCTACCATGAACACAATTGAACCTTCTTCTTGACAAATGGAATTTTGAAACTCTGATCCTTGTTCATTGAATCTGCATGAATATCCTTCTCCTTCTTTCTGAAACTGTTAGCTCTTTTTCAAATTTCTAATTTCTTGTGACCATAATCATTTGAAACACTTTAAAACTTTAAAACACTGCATATGCAAGAATCATTCTAATAGCCTCAAACCTTATTATTGATGCAAAATTTTATTCAAAATTCTATTCCCTCAAAAGATATACAAATTAATTTTCCAACTCACCTTCTTGTCATGCAACACAACCAAGACCCAACAACATCCACCATGCTTCAATTTTATTAAAAGTGTCTCCTTGAATCCTAGAAGAGACACCCCCACACAAAAGGGTCCTAGAAACAAATCTCATGAGATTCCCACATCTCCTCTGTCTCTTCCTTGATCTTCTTGTGTTTTTCTTTTAGAATCTGTTTAAGCTTGTCTAACCCTTTTAACTTACTAACCTTATCACTTATGATGTTATTCATCTTCTCAACTTTTTCAACTATCTTATCTTGACAAAGCTCATGCTCAAATGTAACAAGAGATTCTGCACAATCCTTCCTTTTTGATTCTTTATCTACTATAACAAATAATTCATTTTCACTCTTAAGCTCAACCTCATCAACCTTTACTATTTTAGGTCTCTAAACCTAAATTTGTCTTTTCTCATATTTTTTAGGGTCTTTATATCCTTCGACATACCTTGAATATCTCTTTACTTTATTTTGACATAATCTAGCAATATGGCCAACCTCATGACAACAAAAGCAAACAATATTTCTCATACCTTTTTCATGAATGTGACTAAGATCTCTCTTTGACTCATTGCTTCTCCTCATACAATCTCTTGCCCTATGACCAACATGATGACAAACAAAACAATGGCCATGAAAAGAATTTTAAAACTTCAAAGCATTGGGCTGCCTGATTGGCTTCTCTGATTTGCCTGCAAAACTTGCATCCTTCTTTCTTTGGATTAATATTTCATGATATTTTTCAACATTGAATGTAAGCTTCTCATGATTATCCTTTAAAGAACCTAACTCATCCTTCAGATGATTACACTCTTCTTCTTTTTATGTTAAAATTGAATTTGCAACCTCTAACTGATTCTTAAGATCTTGAATAAATATCTTATTTTCTTTTACTTCTATAACCAACTTACAATCCAAGATACACAACTTTTCCTTAAGAGCCTCAACCATAGATTTCAACTCTTGATTCTCCTTCTTTAGCTGCTTGGCCATCTTATGCTCTTCTTTGGTCTACTTTCAAGCTATTAAACCCTTTCTGAAGGAAGCTGCTCTGATACCAATTATTAAGCATAGAATATAGTGAGAGTGGGGTGAATCAATATATTATATATCTTATAAAACTTTCCCTTTATCAAGTTCCACTTAATCAAACATTCAAGATATGCAATAAAAATTCAACAATAAACATCACACAAGATAGAGAGAGACACCAAATATAACATGGAAACCCAATGTGGGAAAAACCATGAAGAAAAATCTCAAGTATATTCGTGAGAACAAACCCACAAGAGCACTATACCCTTTGCCAAGTACCAACCTCAGCTAAAATTCATGAGCACAAACCCACAGGATCTTCAAACCCCTTTGCCAAGCACCAACATAGCTACTATTCATGAGCACCAACCCACAGGAGCATTAACCCACTAATAATTTGTGAGCACTAACCCATAGGAGCACCAACCCCTTTGTGTATACCACACACCTATCTCTCAATGTTGTTATCTCAACAAATGATAGATCAATACAACATCTCCTTTCTCTCTCATCTTTTCTCTTCTAAGCTAGATATAACAAATACAAATCATATTCATCTCTCACAATTGCCATTCTAAGCTAAATATTACAATATCAAATCAACCTCTCACACTCATATTACAAATGGCTACTCAAGCCTTTATTTATAGCTTTCCAAATGACCTTTGGCCTTCCCCCTTTATGACCCTTCAATCCTCATGGAAAATGGTGCCAATCTTGGATGACCCACCATATCCAAGCCTTTGAAAAGTCATGTGGTGACCCTTCATGACCAAAAACATCTTTCCCACTTTTGTCCTTATCTTTGGTGAATTTTCATATTCCTCAAAGTGTCCCTTCATGAGAAATTGTGCTCTTACTCTTTTGTCTTCACTTGGTGACTCTTGGTATTCCCCAAGATGACTCTTCATGGGAAAATGCATCCCATCCTTCTTTTGTCTTTATCCCATGGCTATTTGACTTCTCCATGGGCCCTTCTTTTGTCTCATATGCAACCAAAAATATATTCATTAATACTAAATAAATATTAACTCATATTAGCCAAGATAAATAACAATAAATGAAATGGGGCCTTTATCACCAATAATGCTAAATCTTTGAAATCAATGATAATATTTCCATCAACTTCTTCACAACACTTTGATTCTCCATTCTCAGTGAGTAACAAATAATTCAAAGAAGGATAAAAATGTTTTGGTGATTTTCTTACCCTAGAAGATCTTATTACCATAGGATTTTATGGTCATTGTGTACACGGTTCCTGAATTGAATCATTTGATACTTTGCCATCCACAATGTCATCTAATACTATCTACTCTTTCTATTCTTTTTCTTGTTCTTAATCCTTACACATGACTTTTTCATTAAAGACTACATCCCTAGACTAAAATATTTTCTTATCATTCGTGCTCCATAAATAGAAACCAAAGTCATCCTCACCATATCCAAAAAATGTGCATTTCTCTAATTCAGCCTCTAAATTAGTCTTATCTTCTTTCTTGATGAGTGAAAAAGCCTCACATCCAATGAATCTAAGAAAAAAATAATCAACATTCTTACTAGACCAAGCTTGTTAAGGAATGCCGCCATCTAAAGGCATAGAAGGTCTTTTCTTAATTAGATATATTTCTATACTAACTGCTTCTACCCAAAACTATAAAGGTAACCCTACATATAAGTTCAAGCTCTTAGCATGTTCGATTATTGTTCTATTCATCCTTTTAGATACCCAATTTTTATATGGAGTTCCTAGAACCATATTTTGCCTATAGTTTCCATTATTATATTAATAATCAAATAAAACATTACAAAAATATTCAACTCCATTATTTGATCTAAGAAATTTCAACTTGAGACCTGTTTCATTATCAACCAAGGCTTTCCACTTCTTAAAAATATCAAATACATCATATTTCCATTTAATACAATAAACCCATTTGCATCATCAATAAAAGTGACATAATAATTATAACCACCAATAGAATATATATGAGCTAGTCCCCATATATATGAATGTAAAAACTTTAATTTGTACTCTTTCTTTGTGGTTCCAACTTTTAGGAAATTAACCTACTTCTATTTTCCATACGCACAATTCTTATATAAGTTTAGATCTATATGTTTCAATCCAAGCAACTTCTCTGTTAATATCTCCATGATTTTATGGCTCGTATGACTGAGCCTATAGTGACACATAGTCACATCACCATTTGTAATAACTAAATAAAAATAAGCATCACTACTAGTCAAATATAAAGTACAAACTTTCTTACCTATAAAAATCATAAGAGCCCATTTGGTAACTTTTCAAGAATCTATAATAAACATTATTAAACATATCTCACTACCAATCTACCCCATTGAAAGTGAATTAGATCTCAACATAGGCACATGTCTAAAATCCTTAAGTAGCCACATGTTCCCATTTTACATTTTCACTTGAATATAACCTTTCCATACTATCTTACATGGTTCATCATCACTAAGATAAACATGTCCTAAATTATATTGAACATAATTAGTAAAATAATGCCTATGTGAGGTAGCATAAAAAGAAGCCCCTGAATCTAATACCCAATACTTAGTAAAACTATCTATAGAAAGAATTAAGGCATCTTGACATGATTTACTTAATATCACATTTACCTCATCCATTTTATCCTTTTTTTCCTTCTTATCCTAAAGTGACCAACAATCTTTTATGAGTGTATACTCTTCCCACAATGTTATCATATCATCTTGGCTTTAGATCTTGATTTAGATCTACACTTTGACTTTCCATGGTTTCCTTTGCTTTTATCATTGTGTCTCCCTCAATTATCAATAGATAAAACATTACCTAAAGATGATTCATCAGTGATTTTCCTTTGCATCTCCTCACTGAGAATCACCTAAAAAATCCTCAAAATTAGAGCTTCCCTTGGAAGAGACTGCATTACTCATAGCCATAACTAAACTATCCCAACTATTAGGCAAAGAACATAAAATCAACAAATCTCTTACTTCATCATCAATCTTAATTCCAATATAATTGAGCATACATACAACCATAATAAAATCATTTAAATGACTAGCAATTAAACCATTCACAAGAATTTTCATGTTAAAGAATATTTCATAATAAAAAATTTATTTAAAGTTGAGGGTTTCTCATAGAACTTTATAATTTTATCCATGAGATCCTTTGTAGTTGTCTAATGTAGAATGTTAAATACAACATAAGATCCAAGGCATAACTGTATGGCTTGCGATGCCTTACTATCAAGTAATGTATAATTTACATCACTCATAGATATATGTTGTCCTCCTTTCCCCTCAAAGATGAGTTAAATTTCCTTTTGATATAAGTAATATTTGATCTAAATTTTTCTCAAACCTAAATTCTTAACATCAAATTTCTCAAATTTGAATCTATTTTCTTCTCCCATAGCTCCAACTCTATCTAATAACCTTTCCTATGATTTACCACTTAAATTGAAACACCACCAAATATTTGAAACCAGATTTAATCCATCATAAAATCTTTAATTTAAAACATATAAAATAGATTTTAAATGTGTAAAATCATATTTAACTAAGCATCAAATGTGTCATAGAATCAATTCTTGAAATCACAATTAATGTTTTCTAAATGGATAAAATTAAAAAAATATCAATAACACATAACATACATATATCGTGGTTTAGCCAATATGGGTTACATCCACCCATAATGTCCTCATATAAAATAATAATCTGAAACAAGATTACAATGAACTCTCACAGAGATAGAAAAATTTCTTATAGAAAATGGTGCATAAAAAACTACACTTTCACCTACACCTACATAATATCGTAGCTCACAAAATGCTATACCACACCCTATAAATGAACACTTACACTTTGTAAAACACCTAAACTTTGAATCTATCTCTTAAAAACTACACCTACAAATAAAATTATCAATAACCTCTAAAAGGTCACACCACACCTTGTATATATAATAAATGATGAACAAATCCATCCCTGAAGAAAAGAATCACCATTCTCCATTAGGATAAGCCCTATCAATGAATAAACATGCCATTCCACCTAATAATACTTATCTATAAGCCCCCCATCAAGTGGAAACATGCCATACTACTCTAAAACGCACAACTTCCAATGCAAATGTGATAACAACCAACTCCACTTCCATAATATATCATACAAATTATTAAATGAAAAATTAAATAATTTTTTCATAAGGAAATCAATCCCACTTCCATAATACATCATAGAAATTATTAAATAGAATATTTAATAATTCTACTCATATAGAAATTATTTAATAAATAATTAATTCTATATAAAATAAGGAAATCAATTCCACTTTCAACAAACATGGAAGTCAACATAAAAATTATTAAATATGCATTTGATAATATTCACACATATGAGGAGTAAATGGAAAATATGCTCATCACATCCTTGGAGATTTTTAAGCCCCCAAAATATAACATCATGGTCATGTGATAGCCCCAAAGGGCTCCATACTCAAGACATTGTAGGGAAAGATGGTCAAGATGCTACATATAATTGAAGGTCTAAAACATGCTATAAATGAAGTGATTTACATGAATTTTGAGATTAGAAACTTTTTAAAGAATATTGATGTTGTTGAAGAGCCTGTTGTTCTTGATGTTGAGCCTAATAGTGAAGGTATAATTTAGAAGATGTGTTTTGATGGGGCTTGATTCAATCTTAGAAATGGGGTTACGGTTATTTTTTATATCCGTAATGGTAAATGTTTTATGTTTTAGTTTTAAATATTCTTTAAGTGCATTTATAATGTTGTTGAGTATGAGCAAATCTTACATGGTTTACTGATTACTTGTAAACATGGAATTAAAAGTTTGATTACCAAGGGTGATGTCAAGCTAGTGATTAAGCAGGTTTGTAGTGCTTGCACCACCAAACAGAAAAGGTTGAAAAAATATCACAAGGCTGTTTGGGATTTGATTGAATTATTTGATGCATTCAACATTTTTTTATCATGATAGGATTTTTAATGAAGAGGGTGAGAAACATGTAGGATTAGGTGCTCATTTTGATATTGAAAGTATGAGTCCTCATTGTGAGTATCAAGTGGAGATGCTTGTTAGGCCTTTAATCCTAGACAATGTTCATCATTGGTGAGTGTTTGATGATGATGAATATATTAAGAGGTTTCTATGTTGTAAAACAAAATTTCATGATCAATGTATAGACATGGAATCTATGGTTCAGGGTTACGATAGAAACGAAACCTTGTTTGGGAAGGACATTAATCAGTTGAAGAGAAACATGCTTCCAAATGGATTGGAAATTTTTGAAGGGTCTTTTGATTAAACTAATAGAATAAAAATCAAGAATCATTTATTTCAAAAGATGTGAATGAATATAATTTGGGTTCTCATGAGAATATTATGAATGTTTAGCTAGGTACGCACCTAAGTGTAGCTAAGAATCAAGTTTACATTCAACGACTAAGAAAGTACCAATAACTTTTAGCATGGTCTTTATTTTCAATTTAAAGTGTATATGGAAGACTTATTCCATCAAGTTATACCATTACAACTTGATAGCAAGCCTTTCAGGTAGAAACAAAGACCTATTAACCCCATCATTACCACCAAGATGTGAGATGAATTAAACAACCTAAGGGATGGTGGGATCACTCAGCCTATTAGGTATTATTCATGAGTTGTAAATTTAGTCCTTATAAAAATAAGAATAATGACATATGATTGTGTTTGGATTTATAAAATTTGAATAAAGCTTCTTGAAAATATAATTATCCCTTACCTAATATGGATAACCTCATACAAAGTATTACTAGATCAGAGATGTTGTCCACTTTAGATAGCTTCTCAAGGTATAACTAGGTTTTGGTGAAAGAATCTAAGAGATCCAAGACCACATTTATAATGCATTGGGGAAAATATGTATAAATAAAGATGCCTTTTGGGTTAATGAGTGTTGGTGAAATGTTTTAGTGAGCCATAGAAATTGATTTTATAGTGTTAATTAATAATTTTATAGTTGTGTATTATGATGATATTATCATGTAGTCCAAGACTAGAGAAGAACATTTGGAGCATCTAAAAAAAATTTTGACTAGATGTATGGAATTCAACATTTTTCTTAATCCAAAAAAATGTCATTTTGGAATACAAAAGGAAATGTTATTGGGACATATAATGTCCAAGGATGGTGTGATGATTGACCCTGAGAGTGTAGAAGCCATTGAAAAAATTCCTATCTCATAGTGCAAGAAAGGAATTCAATCCTTCTCTAGAAAAACCAATTTCATAAGGAGGTTTGTGTCTAATGTTATAGATATCACTCTACCTATTAATTTTATGCGAAATAAGGACCAGACCATCAAGTGGGAGGAAAAGGCCATAAAATCATTCAATGACATCAAGGGAACCTTAAAGTCTGCCCCTATTTTAGCTAGCCTTGATTACACTAAACCATTTCAGATATTCTCTTTTGCATCATATGATACTATTATTATTGTCTTATTGCAAAAGAATGAAAATGATCATGAGTAGTCTATATATTTTTTTAGAAAAGCTATGCAAGGTGTTGAGCTGATGTATACCATCATTGAAAAATAAGTGTTTTCTCTCTTGAAGGCTGTTAAAATGTTCAGTACTTATATTTTGATTTTAAAGATTGTTGCTTATGTCCTACACACCATGGTGAAGAACATTTTGACTCAGATTGAAGTATCTCGCAAGAGATGTAGGTGGCTTAACAAGCTATAAGATTATGACATGAATATTCAAACCACCAAGTTAGTATGAGGGATACGTCTATCCAATCTCATAGCTGAGACAAATTTTCAAGCAGTTGAGGTAAACACTTGATGATTTTATGAGTCACATTAGCATGTATTTTTGGTATAAGGATATTTTTTACTACTTGAAAAATATGAATTATCTCCCTAATTTAAACAATAATCAAAAGATAACTCTTAATCTTGTATCCCAAAAATACCTATTGAATAAAAATAGAATAGCATTGAAGAATATAGATGGGGTTCTCCTAAGATGCATGGTATAAGAATAAATTACTTACCTAATGAAAGACTTCTATAGTGGAGTATGTGGTGGCAATTTTGTACCTAAAGATATAGCTCATAATTTTTTTTATCTCGTTATTGGTGACCATCATTGTTCAAATATGTTTCTCAGAATGTTAGAAAGTATAAGAAATGTCAGCACTTTGCTCGGAGGATGAAAGCTTCCGGTTCTCTTTCCATACATTTTGTAATGATTTAAGGCCCATTTTAATAATGGGGAATGGATTTCATTTGAGAAATGGACATAGATGGATACTATTTATAATTGACTGCTTCACAAAATGGGTTGAAATGGTCCCTACAAAGAAGGCAACACACCAGGTAATTATTAATTTTTTGCTAAATCAGATTATTTGTAGATTGGGTGTGCCTATCAAGGTAATCTCTAATAATGTTCAAGGCTAAGCCTTTAGTGCCATTGTACAAAGATTATAAGATCAAATTCGCTTATGCTTCTAATTACAACCCTTAAGGGAATAGGCAAGTAGAATCTAATAACAAGAACTTACTCAAAATTAAGATAAACTTTGGAAACAAACAAGAATAAGTGTGGTGAACAACTAAATTTTGTCATGTGACATGATATAATTACATGTAAGACAACTATAGGGAAAATCCATTTTGAGATTGTTTATGGAGCTCAAATAGTTTTACTTATGAATTTATAATTACCAACCTATAAGCTCACGCAAGAACTAAAAGATGATGAGCAAATAAACCAATATGAAATCAAGATGAACTATATTATTGATTTAGAATAACTTGAAGATAAGTTCACGAAAGACAACTCAAGTTCAAGGAAATAATAAAAAATATATTTGATAGGAAGGTCAATCTAAGAAACTTTTAGGTAGGTGACTTGGTTCTACATTGGGACAATAGGCATGGGGAGAAAGGCATGCATGACAATTTTGATGCCTTGTGGATGGGTCCCTATTCTATTGAATACAAGATTGGGGAACATAATTTATTCTTTAGAGACATGGATGGTAAAATAGTGGAACTACCAGTTAATGTCTAGCATCTCAAGCACTCCCTTAAATGAGTCCATAACTTGTGTACAGTGTTTTATAGTGTATAGTTTTATTGCTCTATTGTTTCATTACCCCTCTAATTCGAGTCTTGATTTCATAGTTTCCTTTCATATTTTTATTCTATGTTTATTTTCAGATCCTCTTGATCTATTTTTATTAGTCTACCATGTTTTGTTGAGTTTTCATGATTGTTTGATGATAAATTGACTAAGTGTTTACTCTGTAGCCCAATGGATTAGAACCTGGTCTTATTTTATAGGGTTCTTTACACACCCAAAGGGGTCAACATCCTTGAGCAAGAGCCAATATTGGTGCAAAAAAATGAACATGTAGGCTAGTAAAGGGGGAGCCCATGTGGAGGTCTTTTGGCCTACATGACACTGAGGAAAACAAAATTACAATGTATTTATACATGCCCTCAAGCCCTTTCCCATGTAGATTTGTTAAGGAATTAGAAAAAAGTTATGGTTCTATTTTTAAAAGAAGGAATGTGGGTCCAAAGAATAATATTGGAATATATATTTAGGTTAACTCCAAGTTTGACACAAAATGTGCAACTGAAACCAAAAATTTCATCAGAGTTCTAGGTGGTGAAACGCAATTTTAAAAAATGAAAAAATGGTTGGTGAGTTCTACCAAAGGTGTGGATATCGAAAATAATTTTGAAAATCAATCCCAAGGAGTCCATGAAGGAAAAAAGTATGGTGGAGATCAAAAACTAAAATACAATTCATAAATTGATAAATTATAATTTGCTTGTAGATGTTTAGATCTTGAAATGTAAAGGAAAATATGTAGAGAAAGGTGAAACATGGTAGAAAAGGGAGATGATGAAGTAATTTAAAAATTTTCTAAATTGAATTTTGTTTATATCCTTCTACATCCCCCCTAAAATAAAAGGAAATAACATGGTAGAACTCCAACCATTGAGTGCAGTTTGACTTCTAAAGTGCAAATCATAAATGAGTCTCTAAATTTTGAAGTGAAAGGAAGACCACGTGATAGAGGAGGTCATTGTTAGAAATGGGAAACACAAAAGCAATTCAAAATTTATTCAAATTGTAAATTGTTGTTAAGATACCATATATCACAAACTTGAGCAAGAGACTGAAATAGATTTAAAATTTGAAAGGGCATGCCAATGAAGAGTCTAGAAACTATGTTATGGTTTGGTGTTGGATCCAATTACTATAACATTTTCCATTTCATATGGCAATAAAAATGCATATTGTGCATCCCTTGTAAGACATATTCCCTTCAGTAGCTATGGGCCATATGGTTTGGGGGCTCAAGATTAGTTAGAGAACGCAATAATAGAATCATCTATGCATGACTATAGTTGGCCATAAGATTATCCATTTTC
Source organism: Torreya grandis (assembly GCA_037957365.1). Lineage (NCBI taxonomy): Eukaryota > Viridiplantae > Streptophyta > Pinopsida > Cupressales > Taxaceae > Torreya > Torreya grandis. Next base: position 257,869 of record JARHVA010004713.1, read on the forward strand.
TTACTTTAATTCAAAGTGAAAATGGCCTTGTGTCAATCAATGCCTTGTGATATTTTAAAATTTTTTGAGACCTTGTTGGAAATGGTGAAACCTTTAATCCAATATGTAGGATGAAGATGTAGCCAAAAGTGTTCATAAAAAATGCAATATATTGAGATAGGTTTCATTTTTTTATGGGATGAAGCTAATCATATGCTTGATATGGGTTTTGAGCCCCATATAATAGAAATAATCAATTAAATTCCCAAACAAAGGCAAAACATGATGTATGTTGCAACTTAGCCTAAGAATGTTAGGAAGATAGCAGGTGATTTGTTGATGAATCTAGTCTATGTTAATAAGGAAATCCCACATTGACAATCTATAATAAATTCATGCTTACTTTCTTTTCTATTTGGGATTGGATGGCATGATAAAAATAAAGAAAAATAGAGCAACTTGATCATTGAAGAACTGAGATAAAATTTGTAGACATTGTTTTATTTAAACACTATGACTAAGGCAGCCATGTATTTTTATTTTTATGTTAGTTAGATGTAGCCAACTCTTTAATTGAGCCTATCTTTGGAAATATTTAAATGTATACATCAAATCAAATTGAACTTTCTCATAAGATTATTGACATGATAGAAAATCATGAAATTCATATAGATTAATGTTGACACCGCATATAAAAATAAACCTATAAAATATTGGCAATGATCTATAAATATACCTAACATTAGGTGATGAATGGGCAACTGAAAGAAAGCCGAGACATGTTTGAAGATTGTGTGCTTGGGTATCTTGTTTGATTAGCCTAGTTTTAATGGCTAAAGGATTATTTGAGAATGTGGTATATCATTATGCCCAAAGTATAAATTAACTTGTTATTAAAACAAGTAATGGCTAGAGAGAAAAGATTAGATTTTTGTAAAAAAGTTTTCAAGGTAATCACTGCAACCAGGTAGGTAAATTTGGTAAAAATTAAAAAAAATCAAAAATTTGCAAGTTATGAAAATTACAAATGAGACCCCAAACTCCCTGCAGAATTTATGTGAGAAAATCAATTTGAAAAATATAATTTTCAAATTGTAGTAAGCTATCTTAGTCTTTCCAATAAAATAAGGTGAGAAAAAATTAAACTCCAGGAGCTTCAGGGAGAATTGGAGGAGAAATGCAAAATTTACAATTTTGTACTTGCGAAAAATACAAATTACGCTTGGGTCTCCCATTTTTGCCAATCAATGATATTGAATATGTAGTCCCAGTGCAAATGGGAACTTTCAAGTCCATTTAAAATTTTCCAAATTAGTAAACTTAATAGTTGTAATTGGAGTTCCTATTTACCTAAAAGATGGTTTTTAAGGAAACGGGAGCCCCAAGTGCAGTTTGCAATTTCGCTAAATTACAAATTTGATTTGGAGTTTTAGATTTCCTAAAAGGAGATACTGAGGGAAATGTGAACTGAAACTATAATTTGAAATTTTAAAAAATTATAAATTATATTTTGAATTCTAGATTCCCTAAGGGAAACTACACGTGCAAATTGCAATTCTGTAATTTGCAAATTAAAAATTTTAAAAAGGGGCTATCTTTTTCGGAAAAAGTGAAAATGTGAAAAAAAATACATTTATGCATTAAAACATGTGGAGAAAACCCTACAAGATGAATTGGGAAATGTAAAAATCAAATTTGAAATTGAAAAGTGTGAAAAATCAAAGGTGAGAAATGCAAAGACTTGAAAACTAAATTGGAAGCAAAAAGGTCAAAAGATAAAATTAACCTAAGTATTGAATTTTATTATGTTTTTCATATCCAATGTTCTCCATGGGAGAGATGTTATAGGTCTACAAGGCCAAGGTAGGTCATTTAAAGAAGACCATTTAAATAGCCATAGATCTAGAATATTCCCATGGCATCATTGCAAAAGCAAGTTATTCCATGGCATTCATAAAGGGAAGGACAACCCTCTAGGAGTATTCAACTATTCAAGCAAGTGGTTAGGGGAATTTTTAGGTAGTTGCACAAAAGACAAATATTTTTTTGTCCTTCTCCTTGAATTTTCACCTTCAAGCTCATGTAAAAGGCATCTATATCCAAGAAATCAAAGGGTTTGTTGCAGATTTTCATCATTCCTTGTAGAGGTAGTTAGAGCAATGATTTTTCAAATAAAGGGGTGGAGATTCCAAGCATGGAAAAATGTTTTTTTGGCTAGGAACATATTGGTGGAATTTTGGAGTGTTGACTGGAATTTTGAAACTTGAAAAATGTAATCTACATTCTCATATTTGAAAAGAAGGGTAAAAAATTATAAGTAAAAGGATTCATTTTCTCTAAGTCTGGGCTCTTTCAAGATATTTTTCGATCCATTACCATGTGTATACGTTTTCACCCTTGAAAAGGTGGTTACAATTGTACAATCATTAGCAAGCTTTGAGAACATTTATAATATGTCTCCCTTGTTCATCATGGACAAATATCACCATGCTTGTCCTCATGGTAGCTTTTTGAAAAATTGATGTATGTCATATCTCTTTTCAATTTAATAAAAATGCTTGTGGTTCTTAGCTATTTCATATTGATGAAGTACAACAATATGCTTTGCAAGTTATGTTGATTGCAAATCTGGGTTTGTGTTCATTATTGGTTATCATTTTGAGCATAGATCTTGATTGTAAACCCTTTCTGCATTATTTTTAGAATATGTTGAATTGCTTTTAAGGTCACCCTAGATTTATGGATTTGATAGGAAAAAGTTTTTGAAATTTTAGTAGTAGTGTATGCTCTAGGGTTTCAGGGATCATGTGGTATTTCTCATTATCTTGCATTTGAGTTTTACCTACATCTTTGATAAGGAATTATGTTATGAATGTTTGAAAGTACCCCTACTATTTAAACACCACCAGTACAACACACCCTATTTATAAATTGTCAATCTTGTCCTACCCTATCATACCCTACAAATAATACACTCTTTGCATATGTTAAGTGTAATTTTCCCTACAAGTGCATAAAATCTTGCCTATATAACATGTATTTTCTTTAAATATCCCATCATTGTAGTTTTTTATTTTACCCCTATTGTTGAAAATTATTTAGAATAAAGATTTCAGTCACTTTAACATCTATCTTCAGTAGCTTTTATATGACCTAGAACATTTGTTCATCCCTTGTGACAACCCTTCCTAGGTGGAGTGATCCAGCTTAGTTGTTCCCTTGTCACATTTCTGCTCCCTTGTGCCAAAAATCTCCATGGAGGTTGAATTGTATAATCTCTCCATTTGAGCAATCTACCCCTTAGGTCCTCTCACCTTAGTTTAGGTAGAGGTAGAACTAGCAGGGAGTTAATCATACCCTTTATTAGTGCCTCTAAATCATTATCTATGTTTGGTCAATTCTTGATGCCAAACCCTTCCCCTATATAATGACACATCAGTGGGGTTTTCATGTTTGTTTGAAATTTTCTTCAAGTTTGCAACTAGGAACCAACATATGAGAAAATAACATCCTTGGTCACATTGTGCTTTAGATATATTTTATTCAACTTTAAAGGAAAATATGTCAAACAAAAGGAATTACAAATGAGGTCCCATCTATCAACTTTTATAGTGAATCTTTTTTTACTTAATAAAGAGGCATTGAGGGCAACACACCTAATAACTAGATGGTGGAAAATATGTGAATAACACTAATGTATTTTAGTAATATGGAAAGGAAGAGTTGGAAATTTTCATAGTATATTTGAATGTATAATTTGGTAATATAAAATTGGATTAAATTATAGTATTTTTTATATTAATTTTTTTTAATACTTAATAAATTTTAAATTATTGTGAAATTAATGGATGTAATGGGTCTTTGTATATTTAATTGAAGATATATGTTTTTTTTAAACAATTAAATTCATTTTTTATTATCTCAAATATTTTCTTATTTGCGCCCTTAAAAATAAAATTATATTATCACCCAATTTACTGTAGAGATTGAAGAAAATGATTAACAAGATATTTTGTAAGGAATGAGATTTTTTTTGGAGATTTATAACTATAAATGAATTTTTTTATATTGAAAAATATAAAACATTTGTGTATTGGTAAATTATAAATAAAATAATATAATTTAAGACACATGCATGCGCACACACACATAAATATACATGTTGATGAGTTGTGTAACTTTATAAAAAATATAGTAAAAAATGTCATGAATATATATGTTTTAAATAGTTCACTAATAAATATTAAAATTATAAAAATTATAAAAAACAATCAATGGATGAAAAATAGCCCGTAAAAAATATTTTAATGGTCAACAACCCTTATTTCATATATCATTGATAAGGAATAAAAATGATTATCAAAATTATTAACCTCTAATTCTAAAATAGGAGATAATGTATCTAATTTCACTCTTCTGAATACTCAGGTGGCAAATTTGTGAATAAATGATGTTTTGATTTAAGATTTATGTGACTAAAACATATGAAATTCTTTTTTTCATAAACATTTTTTCTATAAGATCATTTGTAAAACATGTGATTTTAATTTGTGGAAATATATTTCAAGAGGGAAAATGTGGCATGTACATTATGGATTGAAAAATAGAATGTTTCATAGAAATATGATTAAAAGTTAACACTGCCTACCCAATAGACAAGGCATGGTAGACCCATTTAATGTTTTATTTGTCACTTCAATAAAAATGTATTGTGAAACATGTTTTTTTGATCTAAATAAGACAATTGTAAAGGATCCCTAGGTGTCTATGATGTGATGGGACAAAGTTTGTCATTCCATCATGTAATTTTAATTTAGAGTGTATATATGTTCTATTTTATAAAAAAGAATAATATTTTATATTTAACAACAAATATAATTTAAAATATTTCATTTTCCACTTCAATAAAATAAAAATGTATTGTAAAACATGTCTTGTTGATCTAAATAACATAATTGTAAAAGGAGTCCTAGATGTCTATGATGTTATGGAACAAGGCTAGTAATTCCATTGCGTAATTTTAATTTGGAGTGAATATGTGTTCAATTTTATAAGAAAGAAAAATATTTTATAGTTAACAACAAATATAATATGTGTGTGTGTGTGTGTGTGTCTTGGGTCATAAAAAAATATTCAAATTGATGATGGAAGCTGTAACAGAAAAATGAGAAAAAACAAGAAAATTGGAAAAGCCACTTGTGACTTGTATTCAATGTATTTGTTTCCATATTGGAGCCATGCCACCATGTGTGAGATATCTAATCTAAGATACCAAAATATTATAGTAACATTTGAATCCTTATATTTCATCAAATTATTATATTGCTGATTCCAAAAGGATCAAATCGAAAATGACTTGAGAAGATTGATTTGAGTAAATTGGTTACATTATATTGTTAGAATGTATTTTTTAAAACCTTAGTGATAGGCTTCCTTTAACATGGCTTCATAGAAGTTTTAGTTATTCACATTGTCTTCAAACAAAATAAATGGGTTTCAATATTCTATGTCAACAAAGTGATTTGATACTAGTTTTATATGTGTGGCCACCTCTGAGTGGGGAGAGTTCTGAGCTAGAGTTGTTGAATGAGCATCATCTTTAAGTTTTTTCTAAAATTTGTTCTACAATTCACTTTTTAATAAAAAGGATGTGTTTTGCTTTTAAAAAAGTCTTCCATGTGCTCACATTCAAAGTGGATTGGAATGTTCATGTTCAACTTTTAATGCACAAGCGACAAAACAAAAGAGAGAGACTGCAGAAAAATCGTATCCTCTAAATAAATGTCTTTTGAATTATTATTATTTTATTAACGATAAAAGCATGGTTTTTTTTAAAGTAGGGATTACAAAATCTAGAAAACAATCCAACAAGATAGGGTCAAATAGTTCTCAAAAATCACATAAAATTGAAAATATAGCAAGGCAATCTTAAGGGTTACAAACAGCCCAAAAGAAGCCAAAAAAAAATCAATTGAGGGATTTAGTGGACCATACTTTCAAACCTGAAAATGAAATAAATAGTAATGGCAAACAAGTCAGATCATACAAAAATTACTGTAACAAAACTAAATTGAAGAGTGTATTTCTTTTTCATGTAGAAATAAAGAGAGCATACAAAAACAAGAACTTAAACAAATAAAACAAGAATAGAACCACTTGCTACTGCAATTTCTTGAAGAAAAATATTTTTATTGATCTTCAATTTTTCCTTGCTTACAATGATGCGCCCTAGGCATCTTTAAATAGATTTTGGATCCAAAAATAAACTACATAACTAACTAAAATTAACTCCATGCTAACTGAGACTAAATTGCTTCTCCAACAATTTAACTAACTGTTTGTTAACTACTTAAACTAACTAATCTCTAACTATCAGTTAACTAACTGAATGTAAACTAACTGATTTGTCAATTTTAGCTAAATGTTTGTATGCATGAGGAGTGGAGAAATTAACTCCAGTCTCCAACACTCCCCCTTAATTTCTACCACATACAACTTTAGCATTTACAATGCCGAAATTTTGTCTCAAATAATCAAAGGTCTCCTTTGCTAATGCCTTTGTGAATATATCTGCTAGTTGATCTTCAGATCTATAGAATTCTAGATGGATTTCTCCATTGTTCACTAACTCTCTAATAAAGTGAAATCTTGTGTTTATGTGCTTTCTTCTCTTGTGAAAAACATGATTTTTTGATAATGTGATTGTTGATTTGTTATCACATAAGATTGGTGTAGGCTCCTTCTATGCTTGTAATAAATCTTTCGAGATTCTTTTCATCCAAGTGGCTTGACAAGCTGTTGATGTGGTTGCTACATACTCTGCTTTAGCTGAAGAAAGTGTCACTATAGGTTACTTTTTGAATGCCCATGTGACCACGCCTGTGCCTAAAAGAAAGGCATGTCCTGAAGTACTCTTCCTATCATCAACGTTACCTACAAAATCACTATCAGTAAAACCAATTATACTAAAATCGTTAGTTTTGGAATATAAAATTCTATATTCTGTAGTTCCTGCCACATATCTCAATATCCTTTTTCCAACTTGCCAATGTGAGTCTTTTGGTGACTTCATGAATTTATAGATTAAACTAAACCCATACATGATATCTCATCCTGTAGCTGTAAGATACATCAAATTCTCAACTAGTCATTTTAATATTATATAATCAACATTAGACCCTTTTTCTTCTTTTCTAATTTTGGTCCCTGTAGCAATTGGTGTAGGTGATGATTTACAATTCACCATCTTAAACCTCCTTAACACATCCTTTGCATATTTAGTTTGACAAACAAAAATTCCCTTCTCTGATTGTACAACTTCTATGCTCAAAAAGTACTTCATTAATCCCAAATCTATCATTTCAAAGTCTTTCTTCATTATTGATTTAAATGTGTCTACAGACAAATTTCTAGTGAAAATCAAATCATCAACATAGAAACACACAATCAAAATTTGACCTTCTTTCTTGATTTTTGTGTACAATGGAGGCTCACTATTGCTTTTATTGAATCCATTGTTTGTCATGTATGTATCAATCCTACTATACCATGCTCTTGGTGCTTGCTTGAGACCATAGAGGGACTTCTTCAATTTGTAGAAATTTTCTTCATGTCCATGCACTTCATAACTTGGTGGCTGTTTCACATAAACTTCTTCATCTAGGAAACCATTCAAGAAGGCTGATTTGACATCCATTTGATATACATACCAATTATTTTGTGTAGAAATTGCTAAAACCATTCTAATAGTATCAAGTCTAGCAATTAGAGCAAATGTTTCATTATAGTCAATTCCATGTTCTTGTGCAAAACCTTTTGCTACTAACATTGCCTTGTGCTTTTCAACATTTCCATCTACATCAAATTTAGTCTTATAAACCCATTTGACTCCTATACAATCCTTACCTTCAAGTAAATCTGTTAGATCCCACATTTTATTTCTTTCAATAGCATTCATCTCTTCATCCATTGCTTTTATCTAATGTTCCTCATTAACTGGTTCTTCATAATACATAGGATCATGAGTGAAAAGAGCAAAATTTGAAACCAAATCTAATTTCACTTTTTCTTGATTATAAATCTCACTCAAACTTTGCATTTTCTTACCTTTCAATCTTGATCTTAAAGTAGCAAGATTTGGATCTAATTCATCACTTACTTGTGAATTTGGAGTAGGGTGACGTGCATGTCCAAATGATTCACCTTGTTCAAACCTCCTAGGTGTTCTTATTGGAGTGCTTGCTCTTTCTTATGGAGAGGATTGATCTCCTTGCAAATTTTGTTGTTTAGATTCTTCTTCAATTTGTGGAATTGGTGCTCCAATTGTGATGGTGCTACCATCCTATGCTTTTACTTCCTTGAATTCAACATCTCTGCATATAATCACTTGCTTTGAAATAGGGTTATACAACTTATAATCTTTTGATTCTTCAAAATAGCCAATAAAAATGCATTTCTCACGTCTATCATCAAGTTTTCTTTTCAATTTAGATGGTATAAGAGAATATGCTATATAACCAAAAATTCTAAAATGATGTACACTGTGTTTCTTACCACTCCACACTTCTTGTGGAATTCAATCTCTGACACTCTTTGTTGGGCTTCTATTCAGAATATACACTGCATATGCTATTACTTCTACCCAATATTCATTTGACAGGTGTTTGTCCTTCAACATGCTTCTAGCCATCTCCATGATTGTTCTATTCTTTCTTCCTACTACACCATTCTATTTTGGTGTGTACCTTGTAGTCAATTGTCATTTAATGCCATGATACTTGCAAAAATATTGAAATACATTAGACATATATTCACCTCCTCTATCTAATCTAAGTACCTTGATGTAATGGCCACTCTGCTTTTCAACCATTGCCTTGAATTCTTTAAACTTTCCAAAGGCTTTAGACTTATTTTTGAGAAAGTATATCCAAGTCTTTCTGCTAAAGTCATCAATGAAGGTTAGAAAATAAGTACTACCTCCAAGTGATGTAGTTTGCATTGATCGACATAAATCACTATGGAGTAACTCCAATATTACGTTAGCTCTAGATGAAGCTCATACTAGAAAGCTCTCTCTATGCTATTTTTCTAGAATACAACTGTCACATGAACTTCCTAACTTTTCTATTGGTGGTAAACCCTTCACCATATTTTTGTTCTGTAACAAATTCGAACCTCCAAAATGTAAATGTCCATACCTTAAGTGCCATAGCCATGATTGGTCTAGCTGCATGGATTTATCATGGGCTTCCTCTTCTCCTTGGATGCACTGAATTCGAAGAGGGAACATTCGATTCTTGGTCATCTCCACTTTTCCTATCACCCTATCACTTGGAAACTTGTCCAATATTGTGCAAACATTATCCATAAAAGACACTATATAACCTTTTTTGTACTAACTGTCTAATACTCATAAGATTATGCTTTAGTCCAGGTATAAAATAAACATCAAGTATAAACCTTCTTTCACCATTCTTGGCCAAACCATTTATGACACCTTTACCCATTACATGCACTTTGATATCATTACCTAATTTAACTTCAGATCTTACAGAATCATCAAGACTAGCAAAAAATTCTTTATTCCCTGTCATATGATTACTGCATCCACTATCTAAGAACCAAATATCTCTAGCATTTTCTTGAGTAACATGACAAGTGAGAAATAGACTAGTTTCACCTGGATTAGAACTAGATTCACCTATGTAATTAGCATTCTGCTTGTCCACATATCCTTGATTCCTTCTACAATAACTTGCATAATGTCCATATTTCTTGTAATAATAACACTAAATATTAGATTTATCAAACCTCTGTGAACTTTGCTGGAAGTGATTGTTGCCACGTCCTCTACTGCTGTAGTTTTGATTACTTTGTTCACCTTGATCTAGATTGTTCCTTCCAGTTCTGCCTCTGCCTCTTCCTATGAAGTTTGACCTTCCTCTTCCTTCTCCAAATGATACCTATGACTTAAAATCATTCTCAAGAGAAGTGTTGTTATTCCTATTCATTCTAGATTCATGTGTTAACAAAGAACCCATTAATTCATCTACTGATAAATGTTCCAAATCCTTGGTTTCCTCAATAGCTACAACTATTACATCAAATTTACTGGGTAAACTCCTGAGTATTTTTTCTATAATCTTCTAATCTGTGATTGTTTCTCCATTAGATCTAATTTGATTCACTATATTCAACACTTGACCCATAAACTGGTCTATAGACTCTGAATCATTCATTTTCAAATTTTCAAAACTTCACCTAAGAGATTGCAATTTAGCAATTTTTCCCTTTGTATTGCCTTTATAGGTATTCTTGAAGATTTTCCATGCCTCTCTGGATCTTGTTGCTGCTGCTACTCTGGAAAAAATCAATTCATCCAATCCCTATTGGATTATAAATAAAGCTTTTGCATCTTTCTTTCTACTCTCCTTAAGTTGGTCTTTTTGTGCTTGAGTTAATGTCAGATGGGCTGCCTCATCCTACGATTCTACAAAACCACTTTCTACCAAATCCCAAACTTCTTGTGAGCAAAACAATGTTTTCATCTTAATTTCCCAAAAATCATAATTCTTACCATTAAAAATGGGAATTTGAGGCTGTGAAATACTGTTATTCGCTACCATGTCTAACTAAATTTTGGTTCACTATTTCAGTGCACATTCACTGACATCAGTTGTTCTATCGAGGTCAGTCAGGAATATTGCCTACGTAGGTGGGCTCTGTTGAGGTCGATCAATGTTGTCAGCCAACATCAGTTTTATTGCCGATGTCAGTCTTTGCACTCTCTGTTGTCTGTGCACTTCTCCAATCTGTGCTTCTCCTTGTCTGCTACACTCTTCCTTGGCTTCTTTCCTAACCTGGCTCTTATACCAATTTGTAGAAATAAAGAGAGCATACAAAAATAGGAACTTAAACAAATAAAACAAGAATAGAACCAGTTGCTACTGCAATTTCTTGAAGAAAAAGATTTTTTATTGATCTTCAATTTTTCCTTGCTTACAATGTTACACCCAAGGCGTCTTTAAATAGATTTTGAATCTAAAAATAAAATGCATAACTAACTAAAATTAACTCGATGCTAATTGGGACTAAATTACTTCTCCAATAGTTTAACTAACTGTTTGTTAACTACTTAAACTAACTGATCTCTAACTATCAGTTAACTAATTGAATGCAAACTAACTGCTTGCATGCATGAGGAGTGGAGAAATTAACTCTAGTCTCCAACATTTCAATTTTTTATTTTAGATCTGAGAGACATAATTAATTAATCTAATTCCCTTTTGCCTCTTCTTTTCGTCTCTTTCACTAGCTTCCACCCATTCCACTCCTCTGTATTTGGCAATATGGGTATGGATAACACCAAAATAGCCTTTGAAATTTGAGTCTTAAGAGCTTCTATTAATCCTCCCTTGAAAGTAGGGTAAGAACTTTTGCAGATTTGACACTTTTCACTATATGAGTTTCATAGGCTATCGCTAAATGCCACTCAATCTTTCAAAATTCTAAATCTGGTGTCACCTTCCAAACAGGATCTGTGGCCTTAGACTCCCCATCCTTGACCAAATGTTCAACCAATGTTTTTGGAATCATTTCTAATTCATCTTACCCTGAATTTGTATTTCCTGCCATTGTTGTATGCTCTACCTCTACATCTACCAACGAATTATTACCTTTTTTGTGTTTCATGCTAAGACAATAATTTATAAGATATCCCGAGAGGAAACATTTGTGACATCTAAATGGGAGTTCTAATAATCTATCAGTTGAACCCCCATTCTATTCTTCACAACCAATTCCACCTGAGCTGCGAGTTCTTTGAAGAGATCAACATAAGCAAGAAATCAGGGATAGGTGGAATGCCCTTATTCAATAGTCGTAGAATCCACACCCAAAATTTCCAACAACATCATAAATAACTTAAAAAACCACCTGATTCCATAAATGTAGGGGAAGATTTGGAAACCGGATCTAGAAAGGTTTTATATTAAACATTTCGGTATGGAGGTTAAAATTGTAATGCCAGGATTTGGACACTAACCAATAGCACTCCCAGTCCGATGAAAGTGTCAAAACAAGATTTTTATCAGATAAAAAATAAAAAAATATCAATGAAAATACCTTTTACATAGGGGTGAATGGTAATTCTGCCATCTATAAGAGGTTGCCAATTATTTGTAATTCAAGCATGGAGATCTCGAAGAGAAGGCCATAAACCCTCAAATTTTCAAATCATTCCGAACTCAAAGAAATTTTCTTCCATACGCACAATCGCTTCAGGAGCTATGTTTTCAAAATGAATACTAGGATTTACTATTGCAGGGGCTAAATATATAACCCTTACATTTCTTGATGCTGTATTAGCATATGAGGTACGCAGTTGAAACGCCTCCATTACCAGGAGATCACTCCCAGGTGAAGCCCCTGATGTAACCCCATGAAACGCTTTGATGGCCGACAGAGCTGATATTCCTTCGTTGGTTCCATTTATGTCATTGGTAGACACCACTGCAAATCAAGGTATCCATGTTGTCTTGTTTGCAGATGTCATCGTTGCAGAGCCAGTCTCGCCTTGTATGTAGCCGTCGCCACAACAAAACCAGTTTTTGTCAACGCCTTAGGCAGAATCTCCGCCCCCACACCCTGCAAATCCCTTGCTTCTGCCCCTTCATTATAGGATCGACCATAACAGGCTCGTGCCGCCACCGTATGCTACAAGGCATCGCTATGTAACCCTAAATCCATCGCTAAGCTACCCTTAAAGAAGAATCGTTTGATAGAAGTAAAATTAAATATCTTAAATTTTGTATTTGTTATGTACATTTGTAATAGTAATATATTGTATGAACCCTGCATCATTGTACATGTAACAATCATTATACACAGTGGATCCTCTCTATGTAAACAACATTGTTATGTGAACGTAGAATGTGTATGTCATGGTACCAGAATAGAATGACTTACGAATTATTTAGAGAACGGATCCGTTGTTTATATATACACACTGAGCTAATGGAAGAGTTTTTAAAAACTCGCTTCAAGAGATAAATTACAAGAAAAACACACATCACCTATAATAAAAAAATCAGTGTGGAACAAATTCCAGAAATGAGTGAAAGCTGATGCTAATTCAATAACTCCAACTCGGAACCTCCACACTCAGAGGCGGCCGCACTTATAAAACTGATATCAAATCACATTGCTAACGCGGAACATTGAAACAATGTGAAGAATTTCAACTTATGTGAAACAGTGGTAAAAGAGGCCAATCGTCAAGGATTGAAAAAATACTATCTAACAATTTAATGAAACCAATTTAATCAATTGAGTCTTTTCAAATCATTTTTCATTCGATCCCTTTGCCATTAGCAATTTAAAAATTCGAGAAGATCTTATTAGATTTTATTTTGCGTAATTGGATGAAATTTGTCATCCGGCGTTAATAAAGGGAATATAGTACACTAATTACAGTTGGGACCCTATTCTTCCTAATCTGTTAAAATCGTACACTCATCATTTGTGTGTTTACGACCATTGATCTCCCTTATTAGTTGGAAAACAATACATAATTTAAATTGCTTCCAAACATGATATTATATTTTCATGAATTAGTCGGTTAAAAAATGACAGTTTGACGCTAGTGTCATGGCATGGATCATGTCGTTGCACCACATTATATTATAATTTTTCAGATGAGCGAAAACCAGACGTATTCCGTCCTTATATCTGAAGTGATTTATGAGTGGATTTTTGTGTACGTTATATAGAATAATCTTTGAAGAAATTAAAAGAGACTGTCAATCGAGAGTTTAAGGCTAATATATATGGCAGTGAAAAATCACAAAAAGATAGACAACAAGCCCCGTCGAAGACATGGAAAATCGATTCTGTACAAGAGGAGTTCTACACAGATTTTTGCGAAGAAAATACACACGAAATTGACCTTTGCAGATGTAAAATCGGTACTGCCTTTTTGTGTTGAAAAGTTTGAAAAATATCTTATATTTAATTTTTTTTGTCTTTTGTAATTGTGCAGAAACAGAGGGAGGTTACAAATGATTCTACCCCCAAGCCTGATAGTACAAAGACTACAGTCGACTGATTCATCATGTAAAATGGAAATCTGTCAAACAGTGATAATGGAGAAACATGAATTGATTCTTTTTATCAGAATCACTGCAGTTAGGAGGTGGAGCGGTTTTCAGTCAGAACTATTTCAAGCGCTGGAAAAGCAGGTTCTTGACATTGGACAAGCTCATGGATTTTCTTCTGAAGGTAGTATGTTCTATTCCATCCAGGTTAATGTAGTCTTTCTCTCTCTGTCAAACATTTCAATGGGTACAGTTTATCTGCACATATTGTAATCATCTTGTTTTTGGTTGTTGTATAGCTAGTACTGCCGTCCGAGTTGGACATAAAGGATTTAAGTGAGAAGCTATTAGTTTGGGTTGGTGAAGGCCAGAGTCAAGTGTTCCACAGTTGAGCACATTTCTGCATAGGCGCTTCTTGCGGAAACATTTCTCTAATTATGTTGAAAAATCACATGTAAGCCCATTGTAAACTTGAGATAGGGTTTAAGAGCTATTACCTGGGCCAAACTATTACATATTAAGATAGTAGCTTAGTCTGGTGGGCCAAACTATTACTATTCAACATCCCGACTTGCAGCTGATATATCTGAAATGGGCAGTAATAACACTTGCATATGTCCGAACACATCTTTATATGCAGTGCATTAGATATTTAGAAATTTAGCGAATACAAATAAATTTTTTTATGCATTTACCTCTCTTCTATGAACATACTTTAGCCCATATAACATCCTTTAACTATCATTAAATAAATGGAGAGAAAGATCCTAAAACAATTTAAATCGTGACTTCCATAGTCGGAGGTACCCATCACATGTGTAACTTGAGTGTTGAGGGTTTAATTTATCCGTTATTAGTAATTTAGTGGTTATATATACTAGGATCCTTTTCTTTTTAATAAATTAGAGATCACTCAAGGCAAGTTTATATTTCTGTAAAGAATCATGTTTATAAATTAGGGATCACACAAAGCAAGTTTATATTTCTTTAAAGAATCATGTTTAATCATTAGCATTGAGTATTCAAGATAGTGAAGTAAAATAAAATAGCATAATTGGCATAGCTAATGTATCTACATTAAATTGTGGAAACTTACTGAAAGAGAAATAATAACGGAGCAAAGAAAATTTGTAGAAAATAAAGAATGAGACAAGATACAGATTGCTACGACAATCAAGAAAGAATTTCTTTAATCTGATTTTTCTCCTTATTAAAAACTGTGTTCATGGGTTACATAAATGGATTTTCTAAGCTAATCAAACTGAAAAACAAACTAAAGATTAACTAGTGCGGACTAAGCTAAAATTGACGAATAAAAAAAAATTTAACTGTTGTTATGCATGCAAGGGAGAGGACTGAGACTGCGTGCATGATGTGCATGTGGGAGGTGAACAACTGCTTGGAGAAATTATCTTTAGTTTCTAACACTTCCCCTTAATTTCTACCACTAACTTCTTCAACATTTACAATGCCTAAATTTTGTCTTAGATAATCAAAAGTCTCCTTTGCTAATGCCTTTGTGAATATATCTGCCAATTGGTCTTCAGATCTGCAGAACTCCAAATGGATTTCTCCATTGTTCACTAACTCTATGATAAAATGAAATTTTGTATCAATGTGCTTGCTTCTCTTGTGAAAAACATGATTTTTAGATAATGTAATTGTTGATTTGTTGTCACAAAAGATTGGTATTGACTCCTTCTATGCTTGTAATAAATATGTCAATACTCTCATCATCCAAGTTGCTTGACATACTGCTGATGTGGCTACTACATACTCTACTTCAGCAGATGAAAGTGTCATTATAGGTTGCTTTTTGGATGCACATGTGACCACACATGTTCCAAAAAGAAAGGCATGTCCATAAGTACTCTTTCTGTCATCAATGCTACCTGCAAAATCACTATTAGTATAACCAATCAAACTAAAATCATTAGTTGTGGAACATAAAATTCCATACTTTGTTATTCCTGCCACATATCTCAATATCCTCTTTCCGACTTGCTAATGTGAGTCTTTTGGTGACTCTATGAATCTAGAGATTAAACTGACCCCATACATGATATTTTGTCTTGTAGCTATAAGATACATCAAACTACCAACTAGTCTTTTGAATGTTGTACAATCAACATTAGACCCTTTGTCTTTTTTGCTAATTTTGGTCCTTGTAGCAATTGGTGTAGGTGATGGTTTACAATTCAACATCTTAAACCTCCTTAACACATCCTTTGATTATTTAGTTTGACAAATGAAAATTCCCTTCTCTGATTGTACAACTTCTATGCCCAAAAAATACTTCATTAATCCCAAATCTGTTATTTCAAAGTCTTTCTTCATGTTGATTTAAATGTGTCTACAGACAAATTTCTAGTGAAAATCAAATCATCAACATACAAACACACAATCAAAATTTGACCTTCTTTGTTGATTTTTGTGTATAATGTAGGCTCACTATTGCTTCTGTTGAATCCATTGTTTGTCATGTTTGAATCAATCCTACTATACCATGATCTTGGTGCTTGCTTGAGACCATAGAGAGCCTTCTTCAATCTGTAGAATTTTTCTTCATGTCCATGCACTTCATAACCTGGTGGCTGTTTCACATAAACTTTTTCATCTAGGAAACCATTCAAGAAGGCTGACTTGACATCAATTTGATATACACACCAATTATTTTGTGCAGCAATTGCTAAAACCATTCTAATAGTATCAATTCTAGAAACTAGAGCAAATTTTTCATTATAGTCAATTTCATGTTCTTGTGCAAAACCTTTTGCTACTAACCTTGCCTTGTGCTTTTCAACTTTTCCTTCTACATGAAATTTCATCTCATAAACCCATTTGACTCTTATGCAATCCTTACCTTTAGGTAGATTAATTAGATCCCATGTTTGGTTTCTTTCAATGGCATTCATCTCTTCAACCATTACTTTTATCCAATGTTCCTCGTTAACTACTTCTTCATAATACATAGAATCATGAGAGAAAAGAGCAAAATTTGAACATAAATCTAACTTCTCTTCTTCTTGATTATAAATCTCATTCAAGTTTCTCATTTTCTTACCTTTAAATCTTGATCTTAAAGTGGCAAGAGTTGGATCTAATTCATCACTTACTTGTGAATTGGGTGTAGGATGACATGCCTGACCAGATGATTCACCTTGTGCTAAGCTCCTAGGTGTTCTTATTTGAGTACTTGTTCTTGCTTGTGGAGAGGTTTGATCACCTTGATCACCTTGTAAATTTTGTTCTTCAGATTCTTCTTTATTTTGGGGAATTGATGCTTCAATTGTGATGGTTTTATCAATGCTACCATCCCATGATTCTTCTTCCTTAAATTCCACATCTCTGCTAATAATTACATTCTTTGAAATGGGGTTATACAACTTATAAGCCTTTGATTCTTCACTATAGCCAATAAAAATGCATTTCTCTCCTCTATCATCAAGTTTTCTTCTTAATTTAGATGGTATAAGAGAATATGCAATACAACCAAAAATTCTAAAATGATGTACACTATGCTTCTTACCACTCCAAGCTTCTTGCGGAATTCGATCTCTGACACTCTTTGTTGGGCTTCTATTCAGAATATATATTACACATGCTACTACTTCTGCCCAATATTCATTTCACAAATGTTTGGCCTTCAACATGCTTCTAGCCATCTCCATGATTGTTCTATTCTTTCTTTCTGTTACACCATTATGCTATGGAGTGTACCTAGTAGTCAGTTACCTTTTAATGCCATGATATCTGCAAAAATATTGAAATTCATTAGACATATATTCACCTCCTCTATCTGATCTAAGTACCTTGATGGAAAGAACACTTTTCTTTTCAACCATAGCCTTGAATTTCTTAAATTTTCCAAAGGTTTCAAACTTATTTTTGAGAAAATATATCCAAGTCTTTCTGCTAAAGTCATAAATGAAGTTTAGAAAATAAGAACTACCTCCAAATGATGAAATTTGCATTGGTCCACATAAATCAGTATGGACTAACTACAATATTACCTTTACTCTATATGAGGCTCCTACTGGAAAGCTCTCTCTATGTTATTTTGCTAGAATGCAACTTTCACATGAACTTCCTCACTGTTCTATTGGTGGTAATCCCTTCACCATATTTTTCTTTTGTAATAAATTCAAACCTCCAAAATGTAAATGTCCATACCTTAAGTGCCATAGCCATGATTGGTCTAGATGCATGGTTTTGAAGTGGGCTTCCTCTTCTCCTTGGATGCACTGAATTCGAAGAGGGAACATTCGATTCTTGGTCATCTCCACTTTTCCTATCAACCTGTCATTTAGAAATTTGTCTAGTATTGTGCAAACATTATCCATAAAAGATACTATGTAACCTTTCTGTACTAACTGTCCAACACTCATAAGATTATGCTTTAGTCTAGGTATAAAATAAACATTAGGAATAAACCTTCTTTTACCAATTTTTGCCAAAACATTTATTACTCCTTTACCCATTACATCCACTTTTTTATCATTTCCTAATTTCACTTTAGATTTTATGGAATCATCAAGACTTGCAAAGAATTATTTATTTCCTATTATATGGTTACTACATCCACTATTTAAGAACCAAATATCTCTAGCATTTTCTTGAGCAACATGACAAGTGAGAAATAAGCTTCCAAAATTAGAACTAGATTCATTTGTGTAATTAGCATTCTACTTGTCAACATCTCCTTGTTTCTTTCTACATTCACTTGCATAATGTCTATATTTTTTGTATTAATAACATTGAATGTTAGATTTATCAAACCTCTGTGAATTTTACTAAAAGTGATTATTGCCATGTCCTCTATTGTTGTATTTTTGATTATTTTTTTCACCTTGATCTGGGTTGTTCCTTCCTTTTCTGCCTCTGCCTCTTCCTCTGAAGTTTGACCTTCCTCTTCCTCTTCCTCTGCCAAATGATATCTGTGACTTGAAAGCATTCTCAAAAGAAGTATTGTTATTCCTATTCATTCTAGATTCATGTGTTAATAAAGATCCCATTAATTCATCTACTGATAACTATTCCAAATCCTTGGTTTTCTCAATAGCTACAACTATTGCATCAAATTTGC
Source organism: Torreya grandis (assembly GCA_037957365.1). Lineage (NCBI taxonomy): Eukaryota > Viridiplantae > Streptophyta > Pinopsida > Cupressales > Taxaceae > Torreya > Torreya grandis. The sequence goes on from JARHVA010004713.1 coordinate 277,027, forward strand.
TTGGTAAACTCCTGAGTATTTTTTCTATGATCTTTTGATCTGTTATTGTTTCTCCATTAGATCCAATTTGATTCACAATATTCAATACTTGACCCATAAATTAGTCTATAGACTCTAAATCATTCATTTGCAAATTTTCAAAACTTCTTCTAAGAGATTGCAATTTAGCTATTTTCACCTTTGTATTACCTTTATAGGTGGTCTCTAAGATTTTCCATGCCAACTTGGATCTCGTTGCTGCTGCAACTCTAGAAAAAATATATTCATCCAATGCCAGTTGGATTAGAAATAGAGCTTTTGCATCCTTTTTCTTGTTCTCTTTTAGCTCTTCCTTTTGTTTTAGAGTTAATTTCTGATGGGTAACCTCATCCTGTGGTTCTACAAAACCATTTTTCTACCAAATCTCAAACATCTTGTGAGCAAAACAATATTCTAATTTTAATTTCCCAAAAATCATAATTCTTACCATTGAAAATGGGAATCTGGAGCTAAGAAACACTGTTGGTTGTTTCCATAGCTCAAGGTTTCGCTATTTCAAATAGTTGGTATGCTTCTAGGAATTCTGCTGTGGACTTTTTTTTTGTGTGTGTTTTGGCTGCTCATTCTCACACCTCCACTTGGGAACTTCCTTCTAATGGTTCACCTCTTAGTTCTTCCCCACTGACCTTTATCAATTAGTTGCGCTCAGGTCACAGAGAATCAGAATTTCAACTGTTGTGATTTGCCTAGGCACTTTTGCTTCTCTTCTCTCCCTTCAACACTTTTTTCGTTGCTTCCTCTAACTTGGATCTTGAGTGCTCTACGAACTTCTCCTCGTCCCTTGGCTCTGATACCAATCTGAAAGAGAAAAAATAACAGAGCAAAGTAAATTTGTAGAAAATAAAGAATGAGACAAGATACAGATTGCTACGGCAATCAAGAAAGAATTTATTTAATCTAATTTTTCTCCTTATTAAAAACTGCAATCATGGGTTACATAAATAGATTTTCTAAGCTAATCAAATTGAAAAAAAAAACTAAAGATTAACTCATGCAGACTGAGCTAAAATTGAAGAATAAACAAAAATTTAATTGCTATTATACATGCAAGGGAGAAGACTGAGACTGTGTGCATGATGTGCATGAGGGAGGTGAACAACTGCTTGGAGAAATTATCTGCAGTTTCTAACACCTACCTTAATAGTATCATTTTCTAAATATAAATCTATGATTGCATGAATTTGTTCCCACCACAAATTTTTAGTATATTAACTTTTGACATTATTTTCTTTATATTGAAATATTTTGTTCTTTTAAGGTTTCTAATTAAGTTTTGATTATTATTAGTGGATTCTATATTTGAATTGATGCAATCTAAAAATAGAAATGTGATGTTTGAAGTTTAAATTTTATGATGCGATAATATTTATATAATAGTGCAATTTCCATTTTTATGTTCTAAGATCCAAATGATTATAAAGCAAGTTGCAATACCAAGATAATCTTATAGGAAAAAATTTGAATTTCTATCTACTAACTAAAATATTATATTTTTTATTTTAAAGTTACAATATTTATAACTTTTTAAATTTTAAAATAATATTTAAATTATTAAATAAATTAACAAATATAAAACTTTAACATGTTTTACTAATTTAATGTTGAATATATTTTTGGTTAGATTTTGGAAAAAGAGGTCCTATTGTCTATTGATGGTAACATACATAGGTGGTTAGACTAATGTCTGGTTGGAGTATCGTCAGTTGGACATATTCAACATGTTCCTTTCTCTAATACATATTTCTTATTTTATATTAAGACTTCAAATGTTTTTTAATTTACAGTATTTTTATAGTATGATATATTAAATATGTTTTAGACGTAGTTTAATAATTATCAATATAACATTTCATAAATAGTTAAATACATCATATTTTTAGTACAATCTTTAAATATTTAATACACCCTATTTCCATCATTATAATATTTTTTTACAATTTCTTCTCTCCACTTTTTTATATATTAAAAATATTAATTTATTATTTTCTTTTAACTGATAAATATCTTCAAAAAAAAAAATCTTGGTAAATCAATAGTCATTTTTAAGAGCACAAAATTTATTGTAATAAAATTCACAATCAACAATACTTCAATAAATATAAATATTGACTATAAATATATTCATTTTTTTCTTGTAGCATTATTAACATTGTAAAGAATCTATTTAACTTTAACATTTTCAATTATTTAATTTCTATTTCTTAATCAATTTATTAATAATTTTCTCAATATCAATCTTAAATTTACAATTAAACTTAATACTTATACATTGAATCAATTACATATTCATAACAATAAATTTTTTTTTTTGATAAACTTATATAAAATATATTATAAATTAAATATATTTAAACAACTAGAGCAAAATTATAAGCAAAAATAACAATCCCTTTTTTAAATTTCTAAAATTTCAAAACAACTATGTTAAGGAGGAGTCAATTCAATAGATTTACTAATTTTTAAGGACCTCCTCTTTAATTTTTATTTTTTTAATCTATTTATCAATAATTTTTTCAATATCAATTTTAAATTTGCAATTAAACTTAATACTTATACATTGAATCAATTACATATTCATAACAATAAATATATTTTTTGATAAACTTATATAAAATATATTATAAATTAAATATATTTAAACAAGTAAAGAAAAATTATAAGCAAAAATAACAATCCTTTTTTTAAATTTCTAAAATTTCAAAATAACTATGTTAAGGAGGAGCCAATTCAATAGATTTACTAATTTTTAATGACCTCCTCTCTAATTTAACAAAAGGCCACCTAAAAAGGTTAGAGTTTCTTACATAAGACTTTTGAATATGTGGCCTCATTTTCTTATGTTCAGTATGTCAAAGGTATAGCTTCCCTTATTTGGATGCTTTGAGAGAGAAAAATTAAAAGTAATAAAAATATAATAAAGCAAAATAATGAAGTACAATGATATTCAATAGTTGAAACTTTAGCTCCATCAATAAAATAATTTATTCATCTCATAATCTATTTTGATAAACAATCAAGGTTTCTTTGTTTAGTTTTGGATGTTCAACATTCCATGAGCAATGCATGGAATGACACTTAGGAACCATTGTAGTGTTAGAAAGGCTACCAAAAATATCATCAAAATCCATTAACACCATTACACCTAGTACAAACATAGGAGTTCTTGATCCTACAACAAAGGGAGGTGGTATTTGTCAGAATAGGTTAGTAGGTGATCTTTTGGTAGAGTGAGCACATAAGTATTCTGCAAATCAATGACTCTAATTATATTCAGAATGAACGAGATGTGTAATAATTGCATAGTGTATTCAATTGCCTTGCTTACAAACTATCTGCTCTGCACTACTTTGCTATGGGTTTTTTTGGTTTCTTAGTTAAAATAACATGGTGAAGAGAAATATAAAGAAAGAGTATGGGGAGTTAACTGATAGGAGAACTCACTGTGAAACTTAGTTTATTTCACTATAGAACTCAAAAGAGAACTCACAGTGGTACTCATATGAACTTAGTGTGGAACTCACCTTCTCACCTTGTTAACCTTTTATCACACCAAATCAAGCTAAAGCTACAAGTGTAGGAATTATCCATTTAATAAGTAAATAGAATATTTAATATCCTACACCAACACGCCCCCTTATGCGTAGCTTAGGTGGGCGGAAAAGAAAAGATAGATCCCGATAAGAAGGCCTAATGAGGTACCCCATGTAAAATGCAACTTTCAAAAGTAGAGTAACAATTATCTGTGAAGGCTCTGTAAAAGCAACAATTTATACAAGAACAAATACAGAATTTGCAATAGGACAACTTAGGTCTAGCATAATCTCATCCTGTAGTGGGCGCTCGATACAAAGAAGAGAACTATCTACCATGGATGTATCATCACAAGAAATAAAAGTGTGAGGAAAGAGTACAGTAGTCTCTAAAGAGGTAATAGGAAGTGGAGGAGGAGGTGTGACGTAAATTTCAATGGGATCATCTAAAAGACTTTGTAGTATGCTTCAGATAGTGCATGGAAACTTTGTATATTTTACATAGCAATTAATATCCATGGAAATATGAAGTAACCAAGTGGCAAAAACATTGTCACAAGTATTAACCCACTTATTGAATTGAATAGGATCAATGGGTGCTAAAATCTATCCATATAGAAATAGAATATGATTTTTGTGTGTTAGCAAGTGTTCCATATAAACATGACACGAAGCATAATTTTCCTTCCTAAGAAGGATCACTAGAGACGAAATAATTCTCCTAATCTAGAGTCTATCAAATGAGGTCGACATGATCGAGAGAAGACACAAGGAGAGTGCACAATTACACAATATACGCTATAATAAACCCCTAAAATATGCTCATGAAAGGGATGTCAGACACAACAAAAAATGTGTCCAATTAAGTAATCAATGTTGGCATGGGTATACAATGGTGCACACTCTAGAGATGGACTTTCAATTGGGTTGAAAATGAGTCCATATAGATAAGAGCAATTAATACATGAAGTATGTTGTAGATAGTAGTAGGGCCCATAACACCTTGAATATGGCACTATATAACTTTAGTGTGTTTTACGAAACAAATTAGACCAATGAAAAGATAACCAAAAAATGGCACTTTTAAAATAAGTGGCATTCACTTCTGAGTTAATAGTCAAAAGTTATAGCAAAATACATTTTCCATCATTAATAACTTGTTTAATTAAATTGCACCTAAAATTTAAATTCATGACAATTTTAAATACCAAACATGTTATGTAACCATTCATTAGAATCGACACCAAATTACGGACCTCTTCACATCAACAAAAATCAGAAAACACCTGCCCAGTCACCTTGGTGTGAACTTTTCTTAAAAAGCCTCGTACAAGGGGTTTTTAATTAAAACATTATGCAAAGCTATTTTAAAAAGAAATAAAAGATGCTTTAATTCTTCAATTCTTTTTAGGTAGGATTTAGTGTTTTGACTTTTAGTTAGCAAATAGAAAGAAGCCAGCTGGAGTGGTGTCGCCTTATGTATGCAAGGAGCTAACTAGGAGTTGTACAATGCGTTTGCATGCACATAGAATCTGCGTGTATAAGAAAGAGTAGACCAACGCTGCCATAGACATGCACAGGTCATATTTAGGCCGGCTTCTTCTAGGAACCACTACCACCCAACATAGGATGCTCAACCATACTGAAAGAGCTCAGAAACAGACTGTAATGGCCTCAACCCAGATCGAGACGGCTAGTAGCACCACCAAGCAGGTTGTGTGAGCCGAAACGCAGGCTGAGTCGTAAATACACTGGCCGAGATCAGATTTGATGAGCTTCTACACGTTCAAAATTGGCAAAAAACACTTGCAGGTCTGTGAGGATGGTACGATGCCTCCCAAGGAGAGGATAGAAGCTTGCTATACGGGAAAAATGGCGAGGGCCTCAACAGTCTCCCATCGCCACCATTTAAGAGTGAAGACTTGTTGGAGGAAGTAGGAGTACCGATGGAAGGCTGATAGGGGCATCGCTTATACAGTTCATCATTGCTTCAATCCATGGGCCTGCGCTACACTTATGCTGTCAAAAATCTGCGAGGATTCCATAGACGCCCACATAAAGTTTCACCACTTTCCTCATATACCAACATGCATTATTGGTCAGGTCCTCATTATAAGGACCTTAGAGGCTGAGTGGGCTGTGAATCTATATGCAGGTCCTCGACCAGGGTGCTGGAGTAGTATGCAGGCCGTGAGGTCTTCAAAACGGGCCATATAAACCCTTAAAAAACATTTAGGCAGGCTACGTGGGATCTCAAGTAGCATTAAAAGTGGACGGCGAATTAACCAAGGTCCACTCACTGGTCAAACATAAAAAATTGCTCCTCTGTTGATCGAACAACCTTTATGTCCCATGGTGGGTGCTACTGAAACTGGTGTAAGGGTTTGAGAACGCTGAAGGATGGCAATCTACAGAAAAAACTTTCTGCAACAAACCTTTCAAATGGCCAATGCAAAAGCAGCCAAATACCAAACGAAATAATATACAATTTTTTCTCAATCAATTCAAAGAACACAAATATAGAAATCAAACATAAGTTGATGCCCATTCCCAGAACCTATCGCTCTGATACCATGTCAGAATAGGCAAGTAGGTGATCTTCTCATAGAGTGAGCACAGAAGTATTCTGCAAATCAATTATTTTGTTTGTATTCAGGGATGAACAAGAAGATGTGAAACAATTGCACAATGTATTGAATTGCCTTTTTTACAAACTGTCTGCTCTACATTGCTTTGCTCTGAATTTTTTATTAGTTGTTTAATTACATTAGCATGGTGAAGAGGAATATAAAGAAAGAGTAGGGTGAGTTAACTGATAGGAGAACACATTGTGGAACTATGTTTAACTCATTGTAGAACTCAAAAGAGAACTCAAAGTGGTGCTCAAGTGATCTCCAAGTGGAACTCATCTTCTCACCCTCTTAATCTCTTATCACACCTAAGTAAGCTAAGGCTACAAGAGTAGAAATTATACATTTAATAAGTAAATGGAAAAATTAATATCCTACACCAACAGTCTTGTTCCTACCTTAAGGGAGCCTTTATTTATCTGTAAAATGAATATAGGAATCCCTCATTTCATCTACATACAAAACAAACAAAGAACTTATATCTGAATATATTCCAATAACCTATAGGAGAATGAGCAGATTTGTACAAAGTTTTAGAGATTTAACCTATCAACATGCATCCACTGATTCATAATTGAATCTTTTCACACTCAAAATTGAGTTCTTGAAGGTGAAACTTTAGTGGGCACTCTAAAATATCTCAAGGATAAGTTTTTCTTATCAATAAAGCATATTGAAGATTGAGGGATGCAATCTAGAGCATGACATGGCTTGCAAAGATCAGGATCTATTATTGAACCATCTATTCTTGGTGGTTGGTTAGGTTTAGTGAAGTTTTAAGCTAGCATGAAAACTAAGGGTGTGATCTTTCATATTGTTCTTAGCTATTTAATTTGGAATAGCTATGGAGGCCATTCCCCCTACTTTTTTGAATGTTTTAGCATAGATCGGTATATGATGTGTATAAACCAAATTGGAAAGTGTATTCAATTGTGGTACTGAATTGACATTCTTTTCATCTCCCTAATCACATGTTATCTTTTTTTGGTGAAAGTAAGGATGTAATGGAGCTATGGAAAACCACTTGGAATTTTTCTATGTTAATTAATACTAGTTTAGTATGATAATTTACTCTTTCTTGACATTGCCTTAAATAAGCCTTTGATGATATTCTACAATATTCCTCCCTTTTTGAATGGGTTATCATGGATTTTAGACCATATATCATCATAAAAGTCTATAAATCATCAAGAATATAGATTTTGAAACAATAATGTTATGTATAAATTGGCTTATGTGTTTCCTATGTGGTTTTTTGTGACCCTTTATAATCTTTTCCCATCATTGTAGAGTATTTATGTCTAACTTGGATAAAATTATATAGGATTTGTATTGTTGGGTTGCAAGTGCACATGTAAGTGGTTGCTCTGTCATGACTTTATGTCCTAATAGATTACATGTATAGTCCTAGGGGATAGATAAAATGGTGTCAGCTATGGAGAAGGTAGTCTTAACTATGAAGAAAGTGGTCATAGATTAGAACTCTTTTTCCTTGATAAAATTGTCACAATAAATTTATGAGAACAAGGATATATGGGCAATGATCCAACATTTGACTGAAGAACTGATCCATGATCAGACCAAGAATGTTGAAAAGGAATAAGTATAGAAAGAGATTCTATCCGTTCATTCCAAACCAGAACCTCAGAAGACTTCCTAATCTAGTCAAATTTAAGTAGAAAAGATGGTCAGTTATTTAGGTGAGATGATAAAATCCAATACTTGTTTGAAGGTGAATCTAAAGAGATCTACCATTATCTTATATCCACAAATCATGGAAAATGAAATAATTTTCTTAAAATGACAACCTTTTGTCAGTCAATTCAATGGAATCTAGGTATCTTATGAAAAATTTATCAATTATGATTCCACAACTTGGAAAGTGAATCTTCCATTTTTTTTTATCATACCTATACAAAGTTTCTTTGTTGTCCTATTATCCAATAAAGAAGATAAAGACAATGTCATTTTGATAGGTCTTTGGTTTATGAAATATTATATTATATATATTTTTAATTGGAAAAAGGGTCTAGATGTTTCTGCTTTGGATCTTCATAGCACCCATGTCTAGATAAAACTTTTTGGTCTACCTCTAATGTTTCTTGAATGAGTATGTATTACATCATATTGGATATGAAATTATAATCCTGATTGGCATTAGTCTTACAACCTTGAATAAATATGAAGGTAAATATGGTATATTGTGCATCACTCCTAACTTGAACAATCCTTTGGTCAAATAAATTGATCTTATAATTGGTGATCTTACTTGGGTCTATGAAGCTAATTACGATAAGTTCCGATTCAGGTACAATAGTTTCCATACGCATGTTAATTTATGGGAAACTTTCTCCCTCTTAACTAATCCTGATAATCCTTCTATTATCCCAAAATTGAATCATACTTCCTTAAATCATTCTTCTAAATGTGCCTAAAAACCTAGAATAATCCCCCTTCCACCCATTAATGTTGTAGTTGTGGGTGATCTTTTGGACCACACACTTATTATGGATATTTTTTTTCTCCAATGCATGTTGTAAACCTAGTCCTTGCTTCCACCCCATCTGATCCTTTTTCCCTCGTAAAATCTACTCCCTTTCCTCTCCTTCATCTTTATACAAATTCCCTCTTCATATTATTTATAAAACCCCTTTAGCTTTTTAGTTCTAATTTTGACTCTGATTGTATTCTTGATAGTTTTTGTAGGTGAAATTAAAATATTTGGAGATAAATGTATTTCAAATCTTAAAATTATTCAAGGGAATCAACTCCAAATGTATTCTCTCCCAAGAAAAGCACCTATCTTCGGTAAAGGAAAAGGAAAAGGAAAAGTAATTCTACTTATGTTCAAAATGGTATGCAACAACAAGTTTTTAAGGTCCTCGTTGCAATATCTAATTATAAAGGAGAGAAAACCCTAAAACAAAGAAGTGGGAAGATCCCTTTCAAATATAAATAAAAATATACTCTTGGATTTTTAGGGGGATTAATTCTCATAAAAAAATGGAGGTTGCTCAAATGACAACCTTAGATTCATATCTTGACATTAGTTTTTATCTAAAAACTATGCTTGTAAAAGTAGTGTATCTAAAAGAGTTATCCGTAGATTTCAAACTCTTTGTTTCCATTTTAATTGGAGTCGAGTTTCAATGAGTAGCATTTTTGTCCTCCTAAGGAAATCTTAAATTGCATTTTCAATTTTTGACTCCATTAAAAATTGGATCTGCCTTAAGATCCTTGGACTCAAGGAGATATCTCTTTCGTCATCTTTAATGTGTATATTCCCCCAAACTAGATTTGAAAATAGCTAATATATAATGAAATATCAATGATTTTTAACTCTTTTCAATCAAAACATATTATTATGGCTACTAATTTTAACTAAATATTAAAAAATCATGAAAAAAGAGGTGGGATTTAGGAAAATACTCAATCCCAATCAAAATTCATATTATTTGTCAGGATTTTTTTTTTGGGAGAATTGAGCCTTAATTTAGATACATTACATGGACTAAGATAAGATTTATTTTTTGTAACATTGTTGAATAACTTAACATATTTTTAGTCTCTAACCATGGTTAAATTTAAAACTAGTTCTTTAACTTAGATATTCTAAAAGTTTTAGAGTCTAGCCATTTTCATATTTCCATCATTATTAAAAGAGATAGTTATCTTATTGGCACACCTTGTATATTTGAATTTATGTGGATAAAATACTCCAATCCAATTGACCTTATGTAATATTAAATGAAGGAACCAAGCTCTAGAGGAAACACTATAATGTTTACTAATCTCATAAGCTAAAAAAGGTTAGACAAAACTCTACAAATGGAATAAGATTCAAGTCTTTGGGGACATATTTATGTAAAATTCCATCATTGAATCTAACATTCAAAACCATCAAGATCAAGTGTAGAGGGCCGCCATGAAAAAACCTAACTTGTCATTAAAAAAGAGATAAGATGAACTTGTTTGGTAAAAGAGGATATTCTATAGAAACAAAATCTAGAGAGTGTAGTTTTATGGTTGAAAACTCTAATACATAAATTATTTTACCAATATACTATGGCTAATAGTAATTATATAACAAGATATCAAAACTCAAATCTAGCAATGGTCCTTACATTGAAGATTTTGATATTAAAAACTAGTTAGTCAATTTATTTGAAAGTTTACATAAAGATTCCTCCCTGGATTTAAGTTTGGAGGCAAAAGCATTTATGAATCACGTTCTAATAATTATCCGTGATAATCATAAAGTTGAGTTAATTAATCGTTTCATTAAAATATAAATCTAGAAATTGTTTTAGAGTGTGGATAATGATAAAGCCTCGAACCCCAATGCATTCACTCTAGGATTTTTCAAATAGTTTTAGAAAATTAAAAAAAAGGGTAATCTAAAAGTATCCAATGAATCTAGACCCTTGATAAAATTCATGAAGGTTTTAAATTTCACCTTTCTAGTTTTGATCCCCAAGAAAGTTAATGCAGAATCCTTTGACATATTTAGACCAATAAACCTCAACGATAAACTTGGTGAAATAATGATATGTGTCAACTTCAAGACACTTAACCAGTCTTTAGAGAATGATGCCTACCCTCTAAATTCATTGGAAGAAGTAATTCAAGCTGTTAATTTGTCTAAAATTATGTCATTCTTAGATGGTTTTTTTGGATACAACCAAGTGCTGGTAGAAGCACATGATCCTATGAAGACTACTTTGACCATGAAATGGGGAATATATGATTATAATAAGATGCATTTCAACCTCATAAATTCTAGGGAAACATTTCAATGATTCATGGACCATAAATTCTATGGACTTATTAGTAGGTTCATCATTATCTATATGGATGACCTCACTATGTTTTCCAATAAAATAATTGATCATGAAAACCACTTACGAAAGGTGTTTGATAGATGCCGAATATATGGATCATCTCTCAACCCAAATAAAAGTATATTTGGGATGACATAGGGTAATTTAACTCACCATGTCATCATGAAGGATATAATTTCTATTAATCTAGAATGAATCTAAGCCATTTCAAATTTGATACCTCCCAATATTAGGAAAGAATTTAAATCATTCTTTAATAAGATCAACTTTTTGCACAAATTCATCTCTAGGTTTGTTGAGATTTTAAAACCACTAAATGTTATAATAAATAAGGATGAAAAAATACAATGGATGATAAATTCAAAGTGTTCCTTTCATAACATCAAGAAGGCCATTGCTCAGACCCAATGTTGGTTAGTCTTGACTTCACCAAATACTTCTATATGTACTCATTCACATCATAATATACTATTGCCATAGCACTCACTCAAAAGAAAGATAAAAATGAACACCTAATCACCTTTGTGAGTACTACATTAAAATAGGTAGAGTTGAAATATTCAATAATAGATAAGTAAATCTATGCACTGATTAAAGTTGTAAAGATGTTAAAACATTATATCTTGAAAAATAAGACTTATACCATGGTCCCAAACCCTACATCCGATCTCACTCTCAGATAGAATGACCTGGATGAAATAAGAGGTAAATATATGGCCATGTTGTAATCATTTTACCTATAAATTAGGCCGACCAAGATAGTAAGAAGCTAAGGGATAATATATTGAATGACTGAGACACAACACATTATTCTATTTGGTCAAGTCAATGAACTCCAAATGATTGGATAAGAGTGGTATGATCATATTATTTACTATTTACTCATAAGGGCATACCCCCTTGAATTGAATATAGAATAAATATGATCTTTAAGGCTCAAATCTTCCCACTAAATGATAAAAGGAGGAGTCCTATACTTTAGAAACTATGAGGGAATTTACCTAAGATGTGTGTCAATAAAAAAAATTGAATATATATTGGATAACTTAAAGTAAAATATTAAAATTTGACACCCTTTCAAGATAACCATGGCCCACAAAATCTTAAGAGTGGGGTACTACTATCCCATTATTCTTAGATATACCCATGCCCATGTTTGAACTTGCTATGAATGACAAGTCTTTGGAAAAAGGGAGGTAAATGTTTCTATGCCCATACACTTGGTCATTGAAGGTCACCTTTTTCATAATGGGGCCTTGATATCATTGGGGTAATAAATCCCAAATCATCAATGAATCACAAGTTTATCCTTACTACCACTGACTATTGTGCCAAGTGGACTAAAGATATATCTACCAAGAACTACAAAGCACAAGATGTCGTCAAATTCTTTGAAGAAAATATGCTGACCGAATTTGGTATCCCTATATACTTAGTAATAATGGACCATACTTCCAATTAACTTAATTCACTAAGTGTGATTTTAATTATCAGAAAAAATCAAGTCTTAAAACTATTATCCTAAAGAAAATAGGGTGGTTGAATCTACAAATAATAACTTGATAGATGCCATAAGGAAGTGGGCCTAGGAAAAACCAATAGAATTGCACTTGTTGTTGAATAATGCATTATGGGTAGATAGGACAAGAAAAAAAGGTCCCTTAATAAATTTTCCTTCCTATTAGTTTATTGATGACAACCTATTTTCCCCATTTCACTTATGATCTCAATGTATCAATTTATGGATGATTATATGGAAAAAAATCCAAGTGTTTAATCTAAATTATTAGATGTAGTACAACTATAAGACATAATAAATGAAGTACTAAAAAGTTTTAGTAGACACCGAGGCATTATGAAAATGTGGTTCAATAAAATATCCAAGGTCAAAGCCTTCAAAATTTTAGACCTAGTTCTTCTATGGGAAAAAGCCCATGAGAAGAAGGGATAGCATGCCAAGTTTACTCCCCTATGAATTGGACCATATCAAGTGTTTAAAATATTAAGTGATAATGATTTCCATATAAAAGACCTATATGGTGAGGATCAATCTTTCTGAGTCAATGGTTAGTGTTTAAAGTACTACTTCAATGCTATCCCCACTAAGGATGTTTTCAAAAAAAGGAGCCATGATAGAGGTAAAATTTAAGTTATGTTTTTTTGATTTCATAGATATATTTCATGTTTTCTATTTTTAGCTTTATTTAGGGTATTGTTTTTTGATTTCTAGCTTATCTTTTCATATATTCTACATTATGTTTCCTTAGTTTAGTTCCATAATTTCTATAATAGTTGTTCTTTGTTTAAAAATAGCCTAATTTTCTCCCTTTTTAATGATTAAAATTATATCCAATATTCTATGCTTCTTTTACCTATTTGAACCTAACTACTAAAATCAATGGATCATGTACTAAAAAGAATGGTGAGTGAATCTGTGAGGTCAAGAATGAAATGAAAAAATGGGTTGATTTATAGAGTTTACACTCTTCTTGTTGAGATTTCCAAACTACAAGTATGCAATAAGAAATGAACCATGGTCATATCATAGTATACTTTCATCAAGTATGTATAACTTTTTATCAGTGTTACATGTAAATTTATAAGGTTTTCCCATCTCTTAGGTCAAAAAAACCTCCCACTCTAATACTTGTGTTGAGATAATAATCATTGATATGGTGTCATTGGTAGGGACATTATAATAAATTTAATTTTGTTATTTCATACCTGCACCACCTCACTATGGTTCCCTACCCTCTCTTCCTTCTATATTCCCCTAAAAAAAGGGAAAGGGATCAATTCATTCCAAAGAGTGACCAAATAAACCTAAAATTAAATATAAAGGTGATCTAGACTCACATGATGAAATAAGATCAATGTATCATGCATCATGAAAGTTTACAAAGGGAGACAAGGGGGAACCAAATGTATCTCTCTCAGGGATATAAATTATTGGTCGGTAATAAAATAATACATGATATCCCTTAAGCTTTTGTTTATAATTGAAGTAAACCATTTTTAAACCTAAAATTTATTCTAAGTCTTTTATAAAAAATATTAAAACAAGGATAAAATAAAATCATTCCTTCACACACAGATCCAAGGTATGGGTAAGACCAGTATGTTGGCTAAGGTGTAGGGATTTTCTTTCATATATTTTATTTGATTATAATTATCAAATATGATCTATGTTCACTTTTTATTTTTTAACCAAAGATTTTAGTTTCTCAAATACTCTAGAGTGTTCCCCTTGTAAGTCATCATTTGTTTCACTCAACATATTGCACTCTTAATTTTTTTAAGTAGGTGACCATTTTAGCTTGAAAGGATCTAGCTATGGTGGATGAATATTTAATTGTTGTTTATCATTTTCTTAACAATGATAGGATTTATGAAACACTCTTATACTTGAGTTTCTAGTTAAGAATAGTTACTTTAATATTAAAAATATTTTTCCATTCACCTGGCTATCCAAGTTTTTGTAGTGTATTATATTCAGACTAAATTATTAATGATTTTTGAAATTTGCCTAATTATGTAGGATATTTGAGGTTATATCCAAAATTCCTATGGTCAAAACATTGTTTTGAAATTTTTGTTTGACACAAAAGTTCCATAGAACTTTTATCCATTGAGTATTTTGCACCAAATCAGATCTCCCAGAGCTTCATTACTATATACTTCTTCTAGTCCTTTCTTTTTAATTGGGAAAAGTTTTACATTTTGATCTTTAGAAAAATTAGTGCCACATGGAAACAACCCACTAACCCATATCTATTTGAACACTTATATACCTTTAATAGACTTCTAGGGAAGTGTAGCACTAGGATTTTTCTAGGTGTCACAATCCCAATAATTGAGTGATTAATAGGATAAAACTTTCAATTTATGAAACTCCTAGTTAAGTAGAGTAGCAACAACCATCCATGTGTCCCAATCGTATAGGCCCATGGCCATCAAATAATTCTAAAAGTTTCTAAGTCTTCTAGTTAAACAAAGCACTAAGATGATGACAGTGTCATCATCGCACTCACCTAGAGTCTACACAATAAGAGGAGGAGGATGACACACGTCATTATAGAACTCACTCAAAGCCTATGAAAATATGAAAAAAAGATTTAAAAACTCTGTGTGAGAGTGAAACCCCAAGATTTCACCAAGTTTCACCATCGTACAGGGCTGAGGTAGTAATAAGAATAAGGTAGAGAAAGAACCATGAGGCAATAGGGTGACAAAAAATTTCCACATGTTTCCAATACTATGTAAAGGTATAGAAACAATAAATCAATGCTTATGGGAGAAATGGAAATTCAAAAATTGTCAGATAAAGGATGATGAAGCACTCGTAACCAATAAATAAATGTGACTTGGTAATAAGATTTGTAAAAGGATGATGCATCATAAAATAAATTTAAATATAAAAAATCAAAAATGATCCAAAGCTATTAGAACCATTAATCTACACAAATTAGCCAATTGCATTCAATTCAACAAAGAAAGTGAATCTAGGAGGTACTATACGCAATTGGCCAAGTCAAGGGCATTCACATTACTTTCAAACTAATGACTGCAAATGGAAATTTGAAATATGTTTTGTAACCAAACATGTAAAAAAATTTAAAAATCCAAAAATTGAGTGTATACAAATGGATTCTAATTTACACTATTGCATTATAGGGTCTCATCAGTATATAGTTACAAATCTTCATGAAGTGTCTCTCAATCGGGACATTAAACACTATTCAGCTATTAGGGAGGAAGCTGAGGTGATAGAGCTCTATGGTGCTAAGGATTAAATCTGAATCTTTACATGAAGGTAAAAATGGGACATGGTGGTGATAAAATTAGTGGGAGTATGTGACGTAGCAATAAAACCAATGGTAATGACCTAGTTTATTATTTTTTATACAAATGGGCAATTTTATGATGAAATAATGCATGTTTGTTAGAAAAACACACCTATGGTCTATGGTAGTCAATGTACGTTTAATTAGTATTACTGACTTCCTAACCCATAGGTGACTTATAACCAAGACATAACTAACCAATAGATGTCGGTCAACAATTCTAACAGTAAGTTATTGAAGTGGACACATGACCCAACCACATTTAAGATCAATGGACTCATTTCTACCAACCTAGTTACCAATTTAGGACTAAGAATTAGGATTTCTATAGAGCTGTTAAAAAAATCTATGGTTTCCCAAGCATAAATCATATCAATGAGGTTTATATTTCCTTATTGGAAAACATCCTCACCTCCACCAAGGTCATTCCCATTTGGGAAATCCTCAATGTTAATCTGATCCACCAAGTTAGTAGCTTAGATAACCAATCAGATTACAAATTTTATATTATGTGTTATTTAATGTATGTTATAACTAGAATAGTCCACTTGGTTTTTGAAAAATCTTAGGAACCCTCCCCTGAATATCTTAAGATTAAAATTTGTGATGAATTTAATATTATTCACGTCCACACATTCAAGAAGAAGATAACTAGGGTAAAATAAACCTTTTATCCAATGATATATTAATCCATTTATGGTAAGGATATGCCCAAGTTATTTGATCATATCATGAGGACTCTTGGAAGGATTGGTAGTTATTAGATCTACCCAGACTATAAAATCATCAAAATAAAGGGAAGCAAGAACCTTCTCATGTATCTTCCTATGTTGGTATGATATAAGGTAGTAGAATAAGAAATTGTATCTCAATTGGTAGATAATATACATCTTAATTTAAAGATTTCTAAAATGGGAGCAATCCACCTAATGCCTATCAGCATTGGCCAAATTCAATATACTATATGGAGACATTTCCCTTATTGAAAATAACTATAACATCCTATGATTTTAAATGGGGCAAATATAGGCAATGAAATCTAAGGAAAAGGGTTAGGAACCACCTAAATAGAATTAGATGTATGGTGAAATTGAGTATGGCCATATGTCATTCTCACATGATGAGATATTCTTGAATTATCTTAGTGATAAAAAAGTTATTGTTAAAATTAACAAGTTAAATATGTAAATGTTGGTGGCCTATCATATTTAGTAAATTTGAATACCACCAAGGAGTATGATTGAATATTTGAGAAAGAGCATTGGGATTCAAAGCCCCATCTTGAACATCCATGATAGTGTGTAATTTAAGAATAGGAGTAGGATAGACCATATGGGAATGATTCTTTGTGAAGTTAATAAGGAATAGCACGTGGTTACCCTCAACATTCCATCATAGTGGTCACCATTATAAAAATCACAATAGTGTCTAATCCCCCTCACATTAATTACTACAATCATAGCTCAGCTTGGTAAACCATTTTTTATGTTTCCTTTCCCTACACTCATTATATCACAGTAGGTGATTCTCCCCTCTTTCCTCCTCCCAATTTTTGGTTTGGCTCCATTTCCATCCCTAGCCCAAACCATTTATTCATCACCATCGACTATCCCTTCGTATTCACTTGTTATTGCTTCTCCTCCATCAACAACTATTACTGACACTAGATGACGTCTTGTGTAAAAGAGAAAGGTTAAGGCCCCTTATTTTTCACCTCAAGTCAATCTAACAAATGGATTCTCTAAGGATAATTTAGGTGGAAAAAGTGATAAAAGAAAAGGCTCTAGGGAATTAAAACCCTTATAAATATTAGATAATGGTTAAGATGATAAAAATAATCTTGTAGAGGGAGAATGGTTCACATAAAAAGAATGCAAATACAAGATAGAAACCTCATTATTTGAGTCCATTAGTGAGACCATGGAGAGTGACTCAAAGGATGAATTTTTTTAAGAGGAAGATTAGTTTGGGTACATTGTAATTTTTAACACCAATTAAATCTCAACTAAATTAATTTAGAAACAAGGTTGGGATAATGGATATGGAGCGATGTTAAAACCCCCAGCTTCAACAAAAGGGCATTCCATGAG
>JARHVA010004713.1:307500-315000 GCA_037957365.1 Torreya grandis
CATTTAAATATGATGTACCACTAATTTTTGAATCAAAATATTTATTTATCAAGGAATCCATCATGTGGCCTAAGTAATGTACCTTTTCATCCACACATGATCCAAAAAATATTGACTATATTTCTCTAGATTTGAGTTTTAATAAGTTTCCATTATTCATACTGAATACTAGATATTAACATTGTGAATAATTATTAAAAATTAAAATAATTAGATAATTAGTAATGTTGTTGGGAGTATTTATTCTATTATTCTCTTATTAGTACCTTCCTTTGAAACTATCATAAAACCATAGGCATATTAATTTATATTCACCTATTTTGACTACAACTTAAAAACTATTACTGGCTATAATTTGAAACCATTTTATATTTTTTATGGAAATCTAGGAATAGTTAATTTTTTTTATTAGTTATTGTTAACCTTGAGTAGTTGAATGAACAACATCCAATTAGAGTCCTATGTTTGGAAGGGAAAATGGCCTTCCCTGTGTTTATTTTCCTTGAAGTGTGTATTTTATGTAGATCATACATGAATTTATACATTCTAGCTACACACTATCTATCATGCAACTATTTTTTCAAAGGATAACTATTGTATTGTTTCTACCACTTGAAACCTACTCTTATGCCAACATGCACTTACCTAAGAACTTATTTTCATTTGGAATCACTTGGTCACCTAATATTGTTAATATAATTTATCGATGTTTCTTGTACCATTATTAGCTACACCCTTAACACCACTGTCAATTGGATTATTCATGGTACTACCACATAATGATTTTATGCTCTCTGGAATTATATTTCACTAAAATATAACATAATTGATACATTAAAAAAATTAATCAAATGCAATATATAAATTATAATTATTTATAGTTAATTTCATAGTTTATATAATATTCTATTATTAGGATTCAAATATCTTACCCTCTAGACATTTTGTAAGTGGCAGAAGACAAATATCTCATGGGGAATAAATGGTTTTTTATTTTTATTTTATTTTTAGAAATCATAATTTAGTCATTAATTGTTATCATTGTATTTTTTTTCAAAAAGTATCTTATAACATGAACTTATATCTACTTTCAATAGAATGATACAAATTTATTTTAGTCTACTTAGTGGTGTTAAGATGAAGTATAATAGTATAAATCATTATTTTTTATTCCATGATTCCTCTATAAATTGTGGAAAATTTTCACTAGGACATTTTAAAAAGCAAATGGATGTAATTTTAAGTCAAGGACACATAATAGACATTTGTGAAACATTATACATACATTTTCAAACTTTTAATCCTAGTCCCCTTTGTCTTAGGTTATTCCCTTCTTTCTTAACACTGTTGCCTCTTGCATTTTATGATTTAAATGTATCATATTTTATATTTCAATAGACTAATTTTAGGGGATTCATATGGGGTAATAGAATTTTTTTGATATAGTTTATGCTATTGCCTCTCCACTAGTCCTATCTTGGTTGCATTCAGGAATCTTCACTGGCTATACAGTATAGACCAAAATTTTATGATATATATTTACCCCCTTTATTAGATTACTTATTCACAAATATTCCCACTAGTTGGAATTTCATGTACTGATCTTACAATATTTAATAAATAATCCCATTCATCGATTCAATTTTTCCTGATGGGTTTTATCTCTTGAAAGTCACTTTCTAGTTGTGCAAAGTAGGATGAAGAAAACACTCAAAAATCATGTTAGAAAGTTTCATGCTCTTGACTATCTCAACTGAACCAAATTTTATATTTTATATATTAGTGGAAGGGGGGAGGAGAGGAAAAAGATAAAAACTATAGAATAATCTAAAAATCCTAAAGATGTGTTTATTTCTATATTTAATCCAGAAATTGAAAATTTTGGTAGGTATGATTGTAATGGTCATATTATTTGTAGAATCAAACATTATGTTTTATAAAATTCAAAGAAATTAGTTATTTGTAGATAGATTTTAACTATTCATCATGACATGTATTTGTCAATTTTGAACAATATTAAAAACTTTAGCTTTATATTTAAAGAAACAATTATGAATGGTATGTTAAATGTAGAGTTAATCAATATTCCTATATATAAGTGGATTTTTCTTTTTAAAAAAAAGAGTTAAAAGGAATTGAGATAACCCAAGATACAAATCATTCAAATGTATCCTTTATAAATATGTAGATTAAATTAAAAACTCATTCTTCGGTCTAGCTATTATATTATTTTGTGTTTCTTAAATCATTCCTTCTCTAAGGAATGAAAAATAAGAACATAAATATTTTTCTTTTATGGTTTACCCAAGTTATTTTAATTGGATTTTTACTTGTTTATTTCTCGTATAGTAAAGATTAAATCTCTATATCTACTATGTATGATTATTTATCTTAGGATTTTTAACAACCTTCCTTTCAAACTTAACCAACTAGCTATTATCTTTTTTCGCTTAATTTTTTTATAACTATCTAAGACTATGATCTAGTTAAGTTATTCTTAATTTGGATTTAACATGGGTGAGAGCCCACATTTCATTTCTTAGTACATCAAAAAAATCATTGGGTAATGTTAGAAATTATTGTAATGTGAGATACATAAATTAGAGATATTGACCTTCACATTAATCTTGAAATAAATTTTATGGTTTAATTGTATACTAGCATACATATTCTAGATAAATCTATGTAAAATATGTTGAAAGATAATATTTAATTGTGACATTATTAAAATAGGTTCCCCAAAAATATTTATTAGCATTTTTCACATGGATATATCTAAGATATACATGATAGTAGCATTTATTGCCACATAAAGAAATTTTAAGTAGTTATTTTTCATAAAAACACATTTAACATTATATTTTTTTAAATAAAATGAGAAACACACACACACACACACACACAAAAAGAGAGAGAGAGAGAGAGAGAGAGAGAGAGAGAGAGAGAGAGAGAGAGAGAGAGAGAGAGAGAGAGAGAGAGAGAGAGAGAGAGAGAGAGAGAGAGAGAGAGAGAGAGAGAGAGAGAAAAAAAAATAATAATTTTATGATATTCAAACTATATATTGTTGATATTAAAATAAAAAATAGAGAGAAACACATATATGATATATATAAGTAATATAATAATAGGTTTATGATATTCAATCTATATACATGTGATTCTCTAACAATTGAACTCTTTGTTCTTTATATTTGCTTTTATTTAATCAATAAGTGTATGATATTCAATGTATAATATTTCCTTTACTTCTCTCAAGTACTATACCTAGAAAAACAGATTCATTAAAATATATAATAAATTCCATGTGGACAAAGTTTAGTTGTTCAAAGAAATTTTTAGATTTATTGGGTGGGAGATATTCTAGTGTTATTTCATAAATATTCACATCTCTATAGAATTTATTAGGAGGAATATTATATATAAGTACTTATATACTTGACATTTATTTATAGTAAAGTTGTAAGTAGTTCTACGTTATTGATTTATTCATAATATATTAATCATAAGATCTAAAATAATATGTAGTAAATTTTTACATTTTACTTGGATTATTATGGAAACTAAATGGTATGCCCTTATATTTGTATTTCTATCCTATTGCATGGGTTACTCTAATAATTTAATTCACAAGGGAAATCAACAACTCTTCCAATGGGTTGTGTTTTCCATTTAAACTTTATAGGGCTTAGGATCCATGTTATTATATTCAAATTACTAGTGGGCATTTTCATATTATTGGAATATATTACAAACAGTCCCTTCAGGATTTTGATGAATATTCATTCAAGGTTAACACTCTTGAAAAATATAACACATATTTGGTGAATCAATTTTTCTTAACTCAAGAAAAAACAATAATTTTATACTCTTAAATTTTGTCTCAACATTTTAATTTGGATTAGGTTTCTTATGTTGTCTATTTCCATTTAAATTAATGCTTTATTTTCATCAATTTCTTTGGGACCCTTGCACTTCACTAGGCCATGTCTCTTATGGTGATTCACTATTTTATAAATTATTATTCTTACTTATTTTTAAATTTGTTATGTTTATTCAACTTAGTATGTGCCCTTTAATATCGTTATTGATGTTAACAAAATTGAATTCCAATGTATTTATCAATCTTTTATATGGGGTTTCTGGTACATGTGTCATTCCATTTTGATTTTCTTCAACAATATTTATAAGGATTTAACTAAAGTGCATCATGTGGTTTAGTTATGTATTTATTTATTTTCATCATGATTGACATTAACATTAGAATTTTTGACACAATGTATTTATGATACATTCCAATGACATTGTCATTATTTTTCTCTTTCTGCATCAGTCATTTAATCTATATACATAGATATTTGTAATTTTCTTCAAAATATATATCATTCTTATTGAGATGTTTGTGCATGATGCACTAACACATAATTTACATATTATTTAATTTGTGTTTCTAGTTATTTGACTTGAAAATCAACTCTACATTTTGTACATCATTTTGTTCATACTCATTTTTAATTATTCTTCTTCATCTTTCATTGGTAATTTTCTTTTTCACTTTGGTATTATTGAGTCTCTTCTCTTCATCATTATTACCTTTGTTCGTCATATTCATTTTCCATTTGTATTTTTTAAAATTCATTTTTAGTCTAGCCATATTCCATACATATATATTATACAATTTTTTAGTCATGTAATTATAACTATCTTAAAATAAATTCATATTAAAAAAAGATAAGAAATATGTAATAAATTTGTATTAAAATTCTATCCTATGTCTGGAAATACATGTAATAATTTTATATTACAATTCAAACATATGTACATCTCATAAACATAGATTGAAATAGGCATTTACTGATATATTAAAACATAGATATAAATCAATCATAACTTAGTTATTACCATAATTAATTTTATTAAGTAAACACCATAATTTTTAAACCTTTTTTAATTAAAAAGTGGTTCATATTTTATTAAATAAACAATGTAATATTTTTTTATCTTTAGTAGAGGTGCCTTTAGAATGTAGTTCTACTTATACTCATTTTTTTTTAACATATTAACTTCATATCATGTATAAAATTAATTTAATTTTCAATCAAATTTAAAAATAAAAATAAAAAACATTAAACATTAGTGTGGAGGGACAAACCAACCAACTTTAAATGCCTATAATACCACTCATAAATAAGTTGAACCATAAGTACTAATTCATAACATACTAATTTTAAAATTAACTAGTTTACATCCTTTTCAAGCATAGAGTATAGAACATAGTAAATTTAAAATAGATAACCTTAAAAGGGTTTTAGTCTAATTGGTAAGGATGATGGCTAGATATATCCATAAACCAAGGTATAAATCCCTATTGATATCTGACATAGAGAGCCAAGAAGTTAGGGCTGGGATCATACCCTAGGTGATTTGAACACGTGGATGATTCTTAATCATGGTTGTTTCCCTAACGAGCTCAATGATCTAGATGTATGATTACTTATTATTTTAAAACAGTATATATTTATCCATTAAATATTGAAATAAATACTAAAATTATATGTAATTTAATGATTCTATGTAATTCTTAGGAACTCAATCAAAATATTATAGAGAACCACAAAATAAAACTACATTCTTGCCACAAAGTAAGAATATATATTAAACTAAATATTACTAAAGTTTGTTTCACTATTTTCCCTATATATTATTTTTATTGTATGTAGATAATAGTTTCTAAATTAGAACCTCCATTATATATTAGTTTAATATTTACCTTACATATTAAAAAAAGGTATATAAAACTAGCAACAAATTGATCCACAATTATATGTGTTGTGAAAAAAAATTGTATTCTTACCTCATAGTAATTTTTAACCCTTTTTTTAATTAAAACATAGTTCAATTTTATTAAGTAAACATTTAATATTATTTAGGTTTGACATAAGTAACTTTAGAATGTAACTACCTCCACTAATTTTTTTAATCTAATTAACTTTATATCTTTTATTAAATTGATTTAGAATGATAAAAATTTCAATCAATTTTTTTTAACACCAATAAAACTACATATAATACCACTCATAAATAAAGTAAATTTACAGAGGCAAATTATTCTACCTTTTTTAATTATCTTGTGTGTTTTATTTGTATCAATGTTATTTGTATTTTTTCCATGATTTATTTGATTTTATTTATGTGTGTTCATTGTTTAATTTGATCTGATTTATATTTCTATGTTTTTTAATTTTTTCAAACATCACATTAGTTGTCTAATTTTTTATTTTATAATGTCATCTCTCAAATAATTAAAAGTGAGCATGATTTTCTTTTTTTTCTTATAGACCAATTGTAAATTAATTAAAAGCGGCCATACTCATGTCATTACAACTCCCTATCATTTTAATAAAGGATTATGAAAAAATAGGTTATTACTCTTTAATAAAGAATCATGTTACTAATCTCAATGATGACTAGATAGAATATCTTATTTCTCTTAAGAAATAATATTATTAATACTCTAAAATTTTACTATATGGAATAGATTTGTAAAACTATATGTGTATCATTCAAAATATTTTTGAGATATTATTATTAAACATGTGTATAAGTCACATGCACATTGAATATTGTTTAATATCAAATTGTTAACTATTTGTAAATATTATTTTTAAAGATGTGTATATACGTGACATGCACATTGAATATTATTTAATAGTAAATTATAAACTATTTATAATGTTTCTAATAGTTTGAATATAGTGTAAAATTATTTAATAAGGTGTACAATAAATTAGTGGTAATAATAAATATATTTTTATTTGAATCTCATAATTCATATTTTTATAATTAATAACCAATTGTTTAATATTATTCAAATAATTAATATAATTTAATATTATATATACATATAATAAATGATCATTAATAAATTATCATTAATAGATAATGAATTTGTTAAAAAAGACACAATTTTTTTGTGAGATTTCATTTATAAACATTTATTGATTTTCCATAGAATTTAAAATGAGAAAAGAGGGAGTATAATAATTAAATGTTCATATTACTTATAATACTTTTAGATGTTATAATTCATTTATTTCTAGTTAGTTATTAGTTCATTATAAAAACTATAAAAAACAATAAGTTATTTTTTGAATAATAATAATAATAATAATAATAATAATAATAATAATAATAATAATAATAATAATAATAATAATAATAATAATAATAATAATAATAATAATAATTGGTTCAAAAATAATAATATGTACATTAATTGTAAAGATAAAGAATTCTTTTTAGAAATCAATTCGTATGTAAGATAACAAAAATAATTGTTTTATTTAAGTTCTCTAATGTTTCATTAATAAAATATAATTTAATAAGAAAATTATTGTACATACATAGGCATTGATCATGTCCATGTTAAATAATTTAAATAATAGACTGGATTTAATACTTTATCCATTAAGATTTATATTAGGTATATAAACTGGGGTCATT
>JARHVA010004713.1:320000-325000 GCA_037957365.1 Torreya grandis
TTGGATAAAATTTTGAAGTGAACATGGGTACATACAATGAATAAAAATATTGAAGTCATAAGCACTCTAACCTTTTATGAATTATTTTCTCAACAATCCATTAGTGAGATAAAACATGGTGTGATGTGGTTGACAAAAAATCATTTTCATACTATACTTATATATTATTTGCACCAACAATCATCAACATTCCAATTTTAAACCTTTGAGTGAAATGTATCATCTAGTTTTTGTGGTATATTGCATTTGTGCAGTTATAGGATATACATGTATTACATTCACCAAATACGAGTAAACCATTTTTAAAATGGTGGGTTATTTAATGAAACTTTTTCTATTGTAAAGGGTCAATAAGGACAACATGAAATTCATTTTATTTTGAAAAGTATCCATGCTTGATGTGTAAATCAAACCAACATTGTAATGCCAATGGCATTCTAGTATCCTAAAGGATTTATAGTGTAGGATATACTATGAATGTAATGCCAAAATGAGGTATGGCATTTTAAAATTTAAATTAAATTTAATCTAATGTAATATTTAATCTTGTATTGAAGTTTAATTGAATGCATAAAAGATGAAAAAAACCTTTGATGTGAATATTTAATTCAAATATAATATTTTAATTTATAACATGATATTGGAATTTATAACCTTGAAAATTTTCTATGATATAAAATTTATTATATTCCAAGAAAAGCGCATGTAAATAAATTCACCTAAATAGATAATTAAATATATAAACTTTTCTCAATGTGGTTGTAGTTTGAACACTTCAAAAAAACCTACAAAAGTCTTTTAGGGGTTAAATGGCATAATAGAAATTAATATGAAGGATGTGAGGAATGTAGGTTGTAGGGTTTCATGATACCTTTAACCTAAGCTGACCATAATGATGATAAGTCTTGAAGAGGGAGCTGGAATATGTAATGACATTTTGAAGGCATGTTCTCCTTTGAGAGATGTAAGATGTATGTATGTATGGATATATGTATGTATGTCTGTGTGTGTGTGTGTGTGTGTGTATGTGTGTATGTGTGTATGCATGTATGTATGTATGTGTGTACATGTGTATGTATGTATGCATTTATGCATGCATGCATGTATGTATGTTAATATGTATGTATATCCATGTATGAATACTAATGTATTTTTTTTGTCTTTAAATCATCACATATTCGCCATGTATAATGGATTATTTATAGGTGAACATGTGTTATACTTATATATTTGCATAGTGTATTATTATTCTTTCTTAAATACTTACCCTACACTACACCTATTTCTTATTTTCAATCCATTTTTAAATTGAATTATTAACTAACTACCATATGATTTTACATGAAATTTATCCCTTTAAATTCTTATGATTTTTGAATGATAATCAGGCATTCAAATTACTTACGTAAAAAATAAATAAATTGTAGTCCAACCACAAAAATATTTTTCAAGTGGTGTGGTTTTTAGACCATAAAAATAGATTAGATAAGAACAAATCAATATTTTTTTATAGGATTGTAATATAACTAGTTTCTCACTTTATTATTCTTCCTTCTCCATATTTATGTAAATAGAAATATAAACTATGTCCACTATAAACCATAACCATTTGATTTTATTCCAAAACCATGAAAATATGTGGAAAGATTACATTAGGAAAACATCTAGGAATATAATTTGAAAACAAATAAAAATGGTTGAATCTATGACATAATAATGGGGTTGCTTAGGATAAATATTATAATTATATGATATAATATATTACGTAATATTATATATAATATATGTTATTAAGATGTATAATAGTATTTTATATATTAATATTACTTATTATTAATTATGAATATTTTATGTAGTTAAATATTATTATTACAAGATAATATATTTATATCTATATCACAAAAAATATATATAATTTTGACAAAGAATTCTAGTAGCACCTAGTGTCACTTGGGTTTTCAACATGTAAATCCAACCACTACATAAAATATGGGTTGGTTTTACAAGCTCAAGTTGTTTGTGATTATTTGTCATGGCCATTCTCTAGGGTTTCCATATTGTACTTAGGCATGATCTGCAGCAACAATCATCAACATTATGATTCCATGTATTTGTGTGAAATATGTCATTTATATTTCATGGTATATTACATTTATGTTATGTAGATTGAATTTAGAACTTAGATGCCTTACATTTATCAATAAGGGATAAACAACTTACAAGGTGGATAAATATTTCATTGGACATTGTCTATCATGAGGTTTGATGAAGACAACATGATGATGATGATGATGATGATGATGTTGAGAGGCACATTTTCTTGCAACCACAAAAGGATAACACGTATTCTATATAATTTACACCTACACACATGTATATGTTAAATAGTAGACACAATAAATATCAAGATTGAGGTTGTAAACACTAAGATCATTTGTGATTATTTTTTAGGACCATCAATTAGGGTTCCCATAGTTTATTTAGGAATGATCAGTGCTAACAATAATTACCATTCTAATTCCAAGTCTTTATTAAAATTATTCCATCTAAACTTAAACTTAAACCTCTATGAAATCTACCACAACACCTTTTTTATAAACCCAAGACACGACCCAACCAAGCCATAAGGCACAATATAAACTACCACTAACACAATTTATAAACCCATAGATGCTACCCAAACCATATTCAAAACGTATAGAAAATCCTTGACCACAAGCCATTATTTACAAATATTTATTTCAATTGGTGACGGCAAGGGGAAACCATATCCTATAGCATATTTTAATTTAGGTTAGTTGTTAGATATACACAAAATTCACACATTGAAAATGGGTATTCATCTTATAGCATGACAGATTATTTTATTAGAAATTTTCTATTATCAAGGGGCAATGAATAAAACATGATAAATAATTGATTTCCATAAATTTTTAGGTCTAATGTTAGACTCAAATTAACACTGTAATGTTGCTAATGTGGAGACATGACATTGATGTTTTATGTTCTATATTATAATTTATGATCATCTACACTGTCAATATATTAAACTATCATAATACCCATGGAATAAAGGGAAACTAAATACAAAACATGTAATTGGCTTAAGATTTAAACATGATTTCAGTGGTGATGATGAGGGGAAATGACAAGGTATTTAGGTAATATCATATACTATAGGTCTCATATCATATATATTCCCTAACATCAAGGTATTTATTAGATTTAAATGAGATACACTATTTAAAAATGATTTTTTAGATTTCAAGGCGGTGAGAACTATTATTGATTATTTTATATTTGATTATGAAAAGAATCCATGTCCAATATGTGAACCAAATAAACAACACAATTATATTGATTTGGGGTTCATAAATTGAGTTTTTAAAGTCTACCTTTGCACTTTCATTTTAGTTAAAGTCATTACTAAATATTTTTTAAATTGTATGTGATATAGGTAGGTAAAGGGTAATCATTCATGTTACAATGTGAATATTGTGATAGATGAGTCACCATTTCAAAGAAAATGTTGTTGATTGGAGATTAGTCATAGGTTCTAGGGGGAGTTGGTAAGATTAATTCTCATGTAGTAGGGTGTTTCCACATCAAACATATAAAAAGCTTACAAAAAAAATCATGATTTTATTAAGTTAGTCATTAGCACTGTAAATGTTAGAATTGATAACTTACCATAAATATACATTTATTTTGGCATTCATTGAACCCTCGAGGAAACTACTAGTTGAAAAGGGTAGGGAGAACACAAAAATATTATATTGATCATTGTTATTTAATTGAAGTATAGTTTAAAAAATTCTATTAGAATGGACAACCTCTATATATCTAAATTTACTTAGTATTAAATATTGAATAAAAGGATTTTTTTATAATATGAGTATCTCTCATCATCTTGGATTCCAAAACAATTACTTTATAATTATAAGGAATGAATTTTTAAATTAATAAAATGATTAAAATTATGTCAAGGAATTTAAAGGGTTGTAATTTAATTGGTGAGGTTGATTGTTAATTATATCTATCAACCAAGCTAAAAATTTCTCTAGATACCTGACATGGAGAGCCAATTAGTTAAGGTTAGGATCATACCCTAGGTGATTTTGATGTCTTGGATTTCCCTTAATCATGGATGCTTAGTTAATAAAATCACTAATTTATATGTGGTATTATAATCCACTTTATTTTACTCCAAATTATAAATGTAAATAATAATATTCTATGTAATTAAATAATACCCTATAATGCGTAAACATTTAATTAAAAATAAAATAATGTATATTGCAAAAAAAAATGACTATTTGAACAAATGGTTTCTAATGTAATTAGATTTTATTATAATCATTAAGTGTAGCACGTTCCTATTAAAATATTGATTTTTAAAGTTATGTACTATCATAATTTTAATGTAATTTTATTATAATCATTAAGTATACCACGTTCCTATTACAATATTAGATTTTAAAGTTATGTACAAACATAATTTTAATGATCTTACATCATGGTCTGATCTTGTTCCTTAACATATTATGAAAACTAAATTTACATTAATTGAATTAAAAATTATTATAAAATCTAACATGAAAGGTGATAGTTGCACATTTTTATTTTGTAATAAAGTATTTTATAGAATTAAGTTGACAAGGAGATTCTTAAAAATTTAAAAATACATTAAATTGGCTCTTTAGTATTGTATTTTTTATGAAATTTTAGAAATAATGGGACGTAGAAACTTTTTTTATAATCCATTTTACCTTATTAGTTATATATAATTCTTAATCTATTTAATGTGAGTTTATAAAGAAGCACACGTATCATTATGAACATGTTATGGATTGTAAAAATAATACTATTGAACATAATTGTGAATTTAAAATTGGATCTATGAAAATTAATAACAAAAAATTTAGGAAACTAACAATATAAGTAAATGTTGATGTTGAAGTTAAATTTAGATTTTGTGATGTTAATATAATTACAAGGGT